>JAVCKZ010054638.1:0-16841 GCA_034780755.1 Lepetodrilus elevatus | reverse complement strand
TTCAGATTTGAATTCCTGAGACATTTTTACACTAGAAACACCCATCAGACCTTTTGGGCTCGAAAACATAAATAAAATCCTCCGGGATCTCGGACTAAAGTGTTGTATTGAAGATAAACTAGCAAGTGTTGTATTGATGATAAACTAGCCAATATATTGCACATGAAGTGTACAAAGCTATATGAATGGTTAAACAGAATTTGCAAATAGAATGATGAATTTGAATAAATATTAGGAATACAATAGTTGAAAAGATGAGATATTAACATTTGTGATATAAACCAATTTCGCTTTCAAAATAAGAAATCTGTTTATTTAAGGATCACCAAATATTTTGAATAAGTATTATTTTATGCAAAGGGTCGACGTTCGAAAGAATGAACAGACAAGTATATAACAATAGATGGTTTGCAAGAAGTGATTAAAGATATAACCATCTGTATATAATATGTAAGACTTTTCTCAGTTTATTACACTTTGAAGAGGGGTGGTTAAACTGAAAAACGGGACGGTAAAAGTTCCTAAAAATGTGCGAGGGATGCTTAAATAGTGTGAGGAACATAAATATAGTATTTCTTTTCAGTTTTCCGAGTATTATACATAGACTACCTTAATTATTAAGGACGAACTCCTTCGTCGCTCGTTATTAACGTTTGTATCATGAATACATGTATTGTTGCCTGTAACGTAACATATAGGTAGCATGTCGCCCATACTGTAACATATCGCTAACCGGTATGACAAAGACACGAATCTAGTTTTAATAGGTACGTCTTGTATTTACCTGAAAGACATGTTTTCCTATACAACTGATGAGAGGAGGATGTGACCGTGTGTGTGGCATTGTCGAAGTAATCCTCAGTACTGGTGAAGTGGAGCTGACAGGTCGCTGTAGACCACGTGATGGCCCAACACTCTAGCCCGTCGTTCAGAGCTACGTCACAGTAGGACTGGCACTCCGTTACAGAAATAGCTCCAGTGTCATAAGCATTTGGGTCCACTCCTTTGGTGTTGCTGACTTTGACGTAATGACAACCACCTGCGTTTTAACAGATAAAAGAATATATTCCTGTAGAGAGAGAAAACATACTTACAAACATACATATCACAGATGCGCAATTACCAAGGATCAACATCGTACAGTGTGACTGCGCATGCGTCGGACAGAAAGTATAGACAGAACAACTAGAAAGGAGCAGCCCCCTGTCCAGAATGTGCGTCCAACACTGTCAATGGAACACCACCATTTCCATAATAAATATAACCATGGCTTCCAAATTGCATGAGCATTTGGTTGGTGTATATTTTGTCACTGATTATATCTTTGCTTTTATATACTTTTAGAAAATAAATTAAATTACATAACATATATTTACCTCTTTTCTTCCAGGAATGTGCATAATTGTGTACGCTTTTCAGAAGCAAACGTGTACGCTGATGGTCCTAGGTGCTGGGGAAATGATGAGTTTTGGACTTCCACTTGGCATTCACCGCGTGCCTTAATTGTGAGCTTACACCAAGGCAGCCGCAGTGAACACAAACAGGTGTCCTTATAGTATATAAATCTCCTTATAATATATAAATCTTCGTGTTAGTACTGATCTGGATATGCGTGTAGTACACTTCCCGTCTGAAAGTAAAGCTTCTTCGGTGTTCTACGATACCTTGTAGACAGTCAGTGCATGCAATATAGCCATGGTTCTGTAGGTGTCAACATGCTTTCCATTTATTTTCGGACAGATCCGTTTCTGAAAACATAGTAGAATTAAAGCCGAGGAAGATAGCAACCTTGCCAAATTCCATTCGTCAAAAAAATAAAATATTTGTCATAATTTGCAGAATTTCTGCAAGAAAACAAATGTAATAATTAGAAGATATATTTCGTATACAATATTAACCGCCTTTATATTCGCCATCAGGCGGAAGTGCTTGCTTTGGTCAGCTATAATTCCATTGCATCCAATTCTGTACAAGGACTAAACAGTTGTTGCTGCTTTGATGCACTCGTTTCAAAGACAGATTGATATTGCATTCGAGCCGAGCTTGAATTACGTAGTTTATCATTCTCTCGGCGTCCCTGAATTATGTTCCTGCTTCCAGTACTTGCTACCACTGCAGTGTTTCTGAGACCAGTTCTGAGATGTCCTGTATTTCTGACAGGAATATCATGGAAGCGAATTATCGGTGTAGTACCCTGAAAAAGCAATAAATTAGAACATTAACCATACATTAAAAGACAAATAACTTCTCACACGCCGCGTAAACTAAGCTACCCAGCGACCACCCTTCTCACACGCCGCGTAAACTAAGCTACCCAGCGACCACCCAGTACACAACGACTACACGTATGCAGGTACCAATATTCAATAACGTTGCAGCGGTATTTGGACATTTATAATTGAACGTTTGAGTAAATTGTACAGTTGTAAACTAAGTTATCCATTACTAAGTATAATACCCGTTGTCAGACGCTAGGTATGCTTAGTATATGCATGTTACACAGGGCAAAGTATGTTTATGCATCTATACACAGCAGGGAATAATCCTGGAACGGGACAACTAACATTTTGCTTTTGAGACTAAATGTAATCTGTATAACCGTTCCAAATTTTCTTTTATTATTTGTAATGCGTTATTCACTGTAAATTACTATTTTATTATCAGCTACCATACTATTATATGCTATATTATGTTTTAAATAATTTGATTGAAGCTACAACCTAATTTCAAAATATCAAATGTCATATTAATTTAATCTTAATGTTCTCATAGTTTGGTAGTCCTAGATCAAACACAATGGCGTAGACAATAGTCAATACGTTTGGATACTAAATACATTATATATGAACATATGTTGCTTAATTTACACCAGTGTAGATTAGCATCAGACGATATCAGTATACGTGAGCTTGGACACAACGGAAGCCGTCTCTGCACTTTCGTAATACCACATATTCGTATTTCAAGGATTTGACCTTTAAATATCGGTATTAATATCAAACGTGTAGGCTAAGGTGTGCGAGAAGACGTATAGTTTAAGTCTTATTTCCTGACGAATTCCATCAAGGGTTTGAATATGCTATGATTGAATACCATACGATGAGACAATGCATTTCACAGACGTCCAATCTCGAAACTATTCCCACCACTAACAAAAACAATACTATCTGCATATGCACTACTATTAGGACAGTTTTAGATTTAAAGAACCAATATGCATGTAACAAATAGGTCCATTTATGAACATTGCGCCTCCCTACGGTATATATATCCTCATATACCTAGTTTCAAACACGTTTCTAACGTCAACAAGTCAATGTACAGCTTCCAGTTGGTTATCCAACAGCTAATTGAACACGTTATTCTTGAAAGAACATTAACAAAATATATATTTAAAAAAAAAAAGAACTTCAAAATTGACGGCTATCTGTTTTGTAAATGCTGGCGTTGGTATCACTATTCCTGGTAGCTGCAATACAGAGAGATCCTGGAGTGATGCTTCCAGGTCACGTGGTACCCATCACTCCGCACCTCGGTGGAGGAGTTATCGATCTTGGCATTCATGTTTCCGGATATGTATACTTATGAGCAAGTATGATTAACCTTGATATGAAACCCGATACCATGCAGTTTGCTAATGTGTTCCTTCGGGATTCGAACCTCATTCGATACCTTAGTGGAACGCATACATGAATTTATTTATAGCGCTGGCACTTAACACGTTCAGGTGTACCATATAACCGTTCCCGCAGTGAGAGATCAAGTTTTCTCTCTTAACAAGATAGCTTTATTTGTCCTCTGCTATAACCTACACCGTACAGCACGAAAATAGATTAACTCGATAATACATTGATCTGTGTATGAATCCACATCCTTATATTTGCAGGTAGATTATGTTGTTTGCTGGAATGTACTTTGAATTATTATTGTTTTCCAGTTGCATGGTGTAAGCAGTCAGTTGATTGCAGATGTTTAAACAGCATCATCCGATGTAAACGTGTTTTATTAATCAGTTGCATTCACAAATAACTCAAGGTCTCATAGGCCAAATACCACAAGGAACGAATAACAGTTGAATAAACGCCGAGAAAGATAATAACCTTGCCGAATTCCATATTTAATTTAAGTATATGCACATAGAAAATAGCAAAGGCCCATGTAATATTATATTAAATATATACCGGATAGTACGTACTAGAATCATATTCGTCCTATAAAAGAAACACATATTTATTTAAGAAACCCAACAGTTTCAACGATCTTAAATGTATTTTTCCACCCAATATAGTTCCACAGATAAAGCTCAAGGGAAGAATGCACCGGTTGTATACGTTAACGCAGCTCAAGGCAAACTCAGAGTATGAACACATCGCCACTTATCTACGTCAACGAATCAAGCTGAGTAGCGTATGTGACTTCGAGCAGCGCAATATATAGCATGGGTTACTTTGATGTTCAATCAAAGGATTTAAAAAATACTCAACCTCATAAAATAGTCACTAGTGAGACACAGAAACTCAATGAACTGGTGGCATGCTGGCTGAATTATACACACATGGTTTTAAAAATAAATCCAGAAAATGTTTTTATTTTTATATTCTTATTATTCGCCTTATTAAAGCAGATTATATTTCTGTGGTGGGATGTCGGCAAGACGTCATTGTTTCTGTATTTACGTTTGGCATAAATTATAAATCGCAGCCTTTATGCGTCAACATATCTTCATTTGTAAGTCATGTCAAGTTACGGAAATCTAACTATTCACTGACGGCTGAGTAATGATCAATATAGTATGCATCCACGTGTGCGTATAAATGCATCTGTACGTGTGGCAGTGAGAATGTGATGGCGGGATGGAGGATAGCGACACGAGAGATGATATAGAAGAGACAGAGAGGGATATATGAAGAGAAAGAGAGGGATAGAGAGGGAGGGAGAAAGAGAGAGAGAGAGAGGTAGAGAGATAGGGAGAGGTAGAAAGAGAGAGAAACATAGATAGATAAAGAGACAGATAGAGATATAGGGGAGGGGTAGAGAAAGATAGGGTGAGAGAGAGAAACAAAGAGAGAGAGAGACAGACACAGAGATATAGAGGGAGAGAGGGGAGGGGTAGAGAGAGGGTGAGGGAGAGAAAGACAGATATACAGACAAACATAGAGAGAGAGAGAGAGAGAGAGAGAGAGAGATGGTATGCACCATTATAATAACTTGCATGAACTGTCATACAAGCCATCGCGAACACATTTACTCCAAACCTTTCTTTCAGTCATTTTCTTAATGACTTCAATATGACGTTCGTCCTTATTCCTTACACCAACATATCAATATAAAAAAAGCATGCACACAGACGTAATACAATATAAAGCACACGATCCTTGATTACTGCAATGCGTGCGTAACAATGTCCTCACCGAAGGACAACACGATATAGGGGTTGGTCATCCGGGTGGTCATCTACAGATGGCGCACAGTCGGGGGTACCCGGAAATGGACCCATTCTATTATGGTCACGCGCGGACTTGCCGTAACCGTCGCCGCCCCCCACCCCTTCTCATGGAATCCCGGCACGCTATAATCGTACTCCGCAATCAATACTCCATCATCAGTACAACATTTACTCCATTGATAAATGCTAAATCAATACATAACTCTGCATGATGAACGTATAACAAGTGCACTCTTCCATTGTGTCCACGCTCCGTGCACAAAACAATACCCCCGACGCGTGGCCATTATGGCAAATATGGGCACAAAATACAATTAAATTTGATTGCTATTGTTGAGAAATAATTCCAGAGGACTATTGCCATGGCAACCGTCGACGATGTGAGTCACTCCAGTTCACGTCGGTTTCCTAAATGGGATGTCGACAGTTGTGATTGACAGCTCGATGACCATTTCATGTGGGTAAGGGACAAGCGAGGTGAACCCACTAAAGGGGCTTTGGGAGGGGGTGTGGGTATGGGTAGGGGTGGTACAATGTATGGGGCAATGCACGGGTGGATTCAATATAAAAGATGAACCGTTAGATTGAGTATCGGGGAACAAAGTATTATAAAAAGCGGATAATATTTGTAAGGTATAACATAGTTCAACATTATTGTGGATTAATAACAATTTAAAGATTAATTTAGTTAATACAATTTGTTTTTCTTCGACTTCTAAATGATTTATCTGTACAGCATTATTTTACTAAATGTGAGTTCAAACAGCAGAACATTTTGATTTATATTCGTCGGAAACCCATCTGCGAGAGTTGTGAATTGCTATACTTATACATTATAGTGATTCATTTTGTTACATCTGCTCAATTACTGGTGGTCGAGTTCTATTTGGTCGGTGATTGCCTATAAAAACACGCACAATGACACTGGAAACTCGAAAAAGATATATAGTTCCACTTTGGCACGAATCAGTGCCATTCTAATACCATGACTTGGTTACTGGGATGACGCATTGTACTATGTATAAACATACTATACATTTAAATCAGTAATTGAAGAATCAATCAGTAGTGTTATATTAATTCCTGTAAACAGATATCATTAACGTATAGCAACAACATAACTCATGCACTATCATAAAACCAAGAAATCTTTGTCAGGCTGAAACCTTTTGTTCTGCACTTCATAAGGACTCCAAGAAGTCTCCCCATTAGAAGTCGTTCCAAATTAGCCAACTTCTCTTTATACCGAACTGGACCAAAAATCTCATTATGGATTCTAGTTGCCATAGAAACGGCAGGTCGTTTGTGGGCGTTGGGAGGCCGCCTCGACGGCATCGAGACTTAACGGTCTAGGATCGCCTGAATTCCAACACTTGAATCTACACCGAAACCAGCCAGCTTAATGGAAATGCACACCCTGCTGCCATAAAGGGATGGTTAAATTACAATACATATCGCCCACGACTACATACATGGGGCCAATAAGACCCCCGACGGTCATACGCACGTCCTATGCATACATGTAGGTTATCAAGACGAAACCCACATGATTACGATTTATCGAATTACTTCTTCCGCTGCAATGGGAATGCAAAACAGAACCTCGACGATTATTCATGTTGATGATTCATTGAAAGGAAATTACAGAATACCACAACGAGGATGATGAACAGATCTTGCATTTCCAAATTCTACAACTGCAAGTGTTCTGTTGTTGAAGACAGTCTAGCAAGCCGTCATCGATCAGAATAACGTAGCCATAATGCTTGCAACATTGACAAGCAAACATGACACTTTCCGTCAACACATAGAGGAACGAGACCTAATCTGTGTAGGATGGTGTAGAGGCAATCTGACTTATAGGAGTGGTCTCCCTTGCTCACGATACGATACGTCTGTTTGGATCGGTAACCCTGGCCTCCGACCGAATTATAAGCATAGTTTTAAAGAGAATGTTTGGTATATAATGCGGTGTTACAATTGCATGTCACCAGTGTGTTTAGTTGTGAAGAGAATGGGTGACTGAGTACCCTATCGCGTCACACACCATTCAGGTGCGTATCGACTGCACTGTCAACTACGATTATCATCATATGATTACCGTGGGGATAAATAGAGAGATATCGATCTCCTACCACCGTATTGTGTCAACTCACCGGCCTTTTGGGGAAGTCACCACAGCCACGAAAAATCAGAATGTTTTCGTATAATATCATGAAAATTAAGCAATGTAATGCAATGTACTTACAATGGACCACAACAATAGTCTAGAAAAGTGCAGCTAATATATATTTCCTTTTCTTAAATTTTATATATTTCTTTACAAAATACAATTAAAATGTTATTTACTAATTGTCTTCTAGTGTAATTGGTGTGCCCTTAAACTTAATAACATTACTAGGTAGCATACCAAACCTATCATCAGCTTACGCATTAACCTTTTCAGAATGATCAGTCATATGATAGATATTCCCACTAAAAATTACAACATTAAACGAATATCAGGCATTTTAATAAATACTAAAATATTTTAATAAATTATATATGATGAGGTTTCCGTCCTCTGAATACAGAAATCAAATACACTTTAAAAAATGACTTCAAACGTAGACGCTGTTAAGTGTCCTGCTATCCTGCTCTTCCACGTGCGCGTCATGTAATATCGAGTTGGGCTTTAGTCTAGTGTGACAGTGTGGACGGTTTGCATTCACATGAGCTCCCGGTCACAATGCATCACTCAGGGAAGCAGCGTCGTTTTCAGACCACAATTTTCAGAATTCTACTCCTTTATTCCCCTCATTGAACTCTAGGCTTATGCCATTACTGGTATTCCATACAATTATCCACGGGCAGCTAGGGCACAGAAATTTGATTATCCAGTTAAACGAAGGACCAGTAGCCCCATGAAACGCATAAATTGACTGGCACGTATCGCGCATGCGCACTGCACAGTGGGCCAGTCAGTAATGACAAACTTGGTCCCAGCAGGAAATGATTGTACTCGCATGAATAGTCGCCTTAATGACAAAAATCAGAACTTCGGAACACAGGGACGGAAATCTCGTGAGAAGTCCCGGTGCTGTGTTCGTGCTGGAACGAGAGAAGGCGCGACATCACGAGACCAATCCCTATCTAAGAATGGATGTCTTAAACTGGCGAATATTGTATTGGAACCTTGACTAGTTAGTCGATGATCTGTTCAATATTGCGTAAGAATACTGAAGCTGTTACAATTTCCAAAGTGTCCATTCATCGACAGAACAGAACAGAACCTTTATTTCACTCAGGCCGAGAACCTCGGAATATGAGGTACAAATATAAATAACAAAATAGAACATGGTAATAATTATATGACCAAAATATATGAACTATTGAAAATACGAAGGCGTACTTATTTTCCTAGATATTCCATGCATACCATCGTCTACTGTATTATAGGTAATCCATACCTAATTAATCTCTTCCGTTGTCTAATTATCGTGGCGATATAACGATACATACTGTCTCCTATTCGATATCTTTCCTCCTACCGACATCATTCTGCATACCGGTAATTTGATATGTCGTAGAAGTCTTATCGCTGTTTTTTTTCCCCCAACACGAATTCAATCACTCAACTACTTTTAATCATCCATTAAACTAAAATAACTACGGTTATCTTTCATATATTTATACCTGACGAGGAAACGCGATATGTGCCGTGACGTAAATGTAGCAAATCGTCATGAAATAATTGAAATAACGATCGGTATATTATGCACTTTTCGTGGTAAAATAATGTATACATTCATAACGGAAGTTCTTGTAGCGCTTACTGCGCAGACTCGCCTTCCTTGACTACGATTGTGCTGTGCAGGCGGAGAACCTAAAGAGATGTCTGATGGTGTACATTACAGAGCTATATCACCCACTTAGAACTCCTGACACCCTACAACACGGTGCATCCGCGTCCGTACATGTGCCTCACGATATACCGCGATTAATCTCAGTGAGTGATTTGATACCCAGACAGTCTGATGGGAGTTTAAACAGACAGCACACGCATTGCAGTATTTAGTCAAATTGAAAGCATAGCTCAAATGTATATATGCGATACCGTTTAAAGGTTAAAGGCGAATAGTTCGTACAACCCTAGAGTAATTGGAAAGTACAGAAGCTAAACGGAATTCGCAATATAGTCTACTAACATTTAAACTATATTCAAAACCAATTAAACATACAATTGCTAAATTGTAATACTGGTTTAATTTCATGGCTGAATGTTCAATAGTTGGAGCGTGTACGCTGTAATTGATTACATTAGCACTGCCGTAGAGAGATGAGAATGCTATAAGTTTATTTTAACATATGTGCATCTTAACATTAATAGTTAACCGTAGCATACTATTAGGATTCAAATATCATATTATAGAATACACGAACTTACACTTATTGAAATTGCTATGAATAATGTTCATCAAATAACATATCGCCATGCATGTTCTTACCGTATTGTTGGGGAAGAACCATCAGACCAAATCTCTTAACCATAGCGACTTGCTCCTATGCATAGTGGCATCGCTTTGCAGAAGAACAAAAATGAAGACACATTTTTTGGTCCAGCCGTTGGCTCATCAGTATAACCAGCGTCCTCATCAGGTTTAATACCATACTCTGCTCCTCGAGGTCTAATACCATACTCTTCTCCTCAAGGTATAATACCATACTATGTTCCTCGTCCTCTCTGTCAAGCACAGCATCGTCTCTCCGCTAATACCACGGAAGCTGCTTAGGTCGCGCCATGATTACCCGTTGTCCGCCGCTGTCCATCGGCTGCCGGAGGTAACAGAACAGCGTCCGGTCCTTCGGACAGTGTCCGCGGCACGTGGACGGGCCCGTCTGCACTCAGAACTGCGGCACTGCGATCCGCGACTGTCGGCGGGATTATAAAGGGCAATACTGACCACGGTCTCTCCACGTACGACTCGAGGTCCTCAGACCGATCCAAGACAACAGCAGGTCATTAGCAAGACCCGTGCGGACAGCACAGATGCGAACAGATCAATTATGAAATGACCTATTGTTTCTCATGCCAGTGTTTAATTATGCACGATGGAATTTTCTGATATTGGAGACCTGCCCCTCAATGCGGGTCAGTGCTGTTGGCCATTGTTAAAGAGCCAGACGTTCCAGACTGATATTGATCGCGGACGCACCCTGCTTCGAACCCCGTCCGTCTGTCCATCCCGTTATTAAAGCCAATGTCGGTACAGAATGGTCCGCCAATGGTAGCACGACTATTTGACCATAACGGTAGCTAGCACCTATGAAAGTAGACCAACCCTATCACCTTCGGTGAAATATCAGAATATTAAGTGTTTCTCAAGAATTTACATAATTTATGATAAATATAACGCTTGCATATTTAGAAAATAATTTTGAATAGATCTATATAAATAACTCTTGAAATACTATTTATGATAATATATTACTTTAAATAAATCCCATTGAGAAATTAGTATATTTAATGAATCATATATTGAGTGACTATTTAATGAACAATGAATATATATTAAAATAGAACCTTTAGTTATAGAGATGAACATATAATACCTGTGTCCGGTATATTTCAGAAGAAGGAACAATCATTTACACATTTGGACTAACGTTACCCCCGCTCTCTACAATTGACGTAACGCCTTCTCGGAGGGAGAGTTACATCCGCGGACAGATGGTAACTTATGCGAGGAGAGTTTTCATCCAGAGTAGGCTAATGACGGACTGGCATCAGGGGCTACAGCGCACGTGTGCGATGGCTTCGTGAAGCGAGTCTGGGCGACGGCTCTCCGTCATGTCACTGGCACACGGTTCCGATCAATACCTAATCCGACCCCCGTTATACCAGTAAATCTCAGTCCACAATAACTTCATTACCATTCAACATTGAAACAAAGACATCGATAGTGTAATTAGCACGGGATTGTTATGTTCCGCGATGACGCTAACACTTGAATATATTAGAATAATCTCAGGCTGGAGACAGAGGAACCCGTTATTACGATAGGGAAGTTTTACCGGTACTAGGCACCAAGCGATCTGTACTCCGTGAGTTACATAAATAGGCCCTGAACCAGACAATGGATAGACTCTAGCCAGCTGAAATAATCCATGGATACCCAATGGTACATCAAATCTGCACGGATAATGTCCTTTCACTGTTTGAAAGTTATCGCGCGGAACTGTCGATTGAAGAGAAAGTACGTCGACATATTGACCGCGATTGTGAGAGAACAATGGCCGTTGTCTCGCTTCACTGGCTACAGACCCGGCGTAGCTTGGTAATCGGCATGCGCTATGAATATGCAATGTTACGTGACTACAAGAATCTCACCTACGATACCGGAGAACCGTCGTTGATGTAGAATGCCCAGGCTGTCCGCCGGACTTCTGTAAATCTGGAGTCATCCACGGATGTCTGATGGTAACCTTGGCAAGGTGACTGGATTTGTCGGCAGCTTCCATTGGCCCGGAATGCCAGGGGAGAAGAGATCTCTCCCCTTCTCAATGAGGAATGAGAGTGGAGAGGGAAAAAAAAGAGTCAGTCCCACCATACGGCTACCAAAATCTCCACCATCTGGACGGGTTTTCTTCTTTACCAAAAAGCTCTGACGTCGGTGTGTGATGTAAGAATGTGGACACACGTCTGGCTAGCCGTGGGGTTTGGGGACAGACGTGTCGAATGGCAGAATGTTTAAGGTTCCTCTGCAGAAGAATGCCAGCCACGGGTTCCCCCAGAACCCGCATGCCTTCACTGATTTTGTGCCTGGTTCCAGGGTCGATATGCGCAATCGGCAGTCGTATCCGATTGGCAGAGGCCTCTGCATGAATAATAGATGAATTAGGGCCATGGCAGTCGTGCTGGGGTCCTCGACAGGGCTTTAAATAAGATAACGACTGCATTGCTCCATCGCAAAGCCTCCAAGCACAACCCTGTCCTTTCTCTTCTCTTCTCTTCTCTTCCACCCCGTGTCCCTGGAAACCATGAGACCGAGGGCAGACGTGGACGCGAGGGTCCTGCTTTGTCCGAGACTTCCTCATGGCTCCCACACTCTCCCATTTCGTCACTGCGAACGCATTGCTGAAACTCGGAGAAAGAGGGAGAGAACCGTGGAACCGACAGTGCAGTTCTTCAATCAATATGGTCCCTTCATTAAAAATGCACACATCTTGGCCTGCGTTAGATCGCCCTGCGGGGCTCGTCTTTTGTGCACCTCACAGAATCTGTAGGCAACACCAGCCAGAACTTAATCAGCTAACAGACGTCCACAATCAATTCACATTACCAAACCCTCCGTCTGCAACTATATATCGCGGCCAACACTGAAGGTCTATTTATCTATATTTGGCGTCGTGAAAGAACGTAAATGGTATGCAAACTAGTGGCCATTCATATATAACCGTCGGTAAGGTCAACTTCAGAGAACAGCCGCCTTATATTGATGCGGCTCACGTGAGGGAACCGTCTAATATAATTCATTCACCCTCTTGTCTTGTCCCCCAAGAACGTCCACAAATATAAACTTTTCCTACGACATTTTACATTATCATAGACTTTGTTACTGGGTCTTGTGGGGGAAGCTGTGACGAGAGCATCCTGTATATACTTAGACCAGCGCTTGGAATTAAGACTAACCGATGATCGGCTGATTCCCAGGCTGCAGCGAGATGCGTCTCTGGTTTAAAGCAACGCCATCTAGCGTCAAGCGCCGACGCAGACACCGCCCCATGATGCTACCTGATACTGGTGTAACTTGGTGCTAGATGACAGAGACTGAAACTGAATTAGGTGACTGCATGGTCTATATCTGCTAATTATGGACTCCATCCTGTTCTAAATATATATTACAGTATTGCATTCCATAGCGGAAAATACGCAAGCGCTAATTATACACGTCTGCACGGATCTAAAAGTGTAACGTGGAATCCGTCAATATCAGTATCGACAGATCTGTGTTTGTTTGCTATGTTAATGTATACGTCATACCTTATGCTGATCACTTTACACCAACACAACGTCCACTTGCTAATTAGTATGTCTAATACTGATCAAAGAACCCAGCCAAATACCATTTCAACTCAATATTAATTTACCATACAGGGTATTTGTTCACAAATCTCTCTTATCCGCTAAGAGACCACGTAGCGCTCTCTTAGCAGTGTATTAGCTATCGACAAAGAGTGCGTTATGGTCTCGTAAACGTAGTGGACAAGAAACCTTCGTGAAAGGATACCCATGCTGATGTTCCAAAGACGATGCACATGTAATACTGGGTGGTGTTCCATTGACAGTCTTGGATGCACATTCTGGACAGGGGGATGATCCTTTATAGCTGTTTTGCCTGTACTTTCTGTCCCACGCATGCGCAGTTACACTGCTGTGTTGATCCTTGGTAACTGCGCATGCATCGGACAGAAAGTACAGACAGAACAACTAGAAATTAGCAGTCTCCTGTCCAGAATGTTCGTCCACAATTGTCAATGGAACACCACCCTGGAAAATTATGGTTAGAGCCTAGCTATATATTAGGGGTATAGTACATGCAATATATAATATACGCATTTAGTTAATTCCAATAAAACGACATTTTCTTCTTTCAAATACAGTAACTATTGGAAATCATGCTTACAAGAGACTGACAAGTAGTTTAATTATATTAATTCATTACATGGACGAACATGCATAATACATGCATGCGGATCAATAAGTATGTATGCTAATTAATTACACCAATATAACAATAGCAAGAGTAGTCAATGAGAACAGAGGACCGCTTGATGTGTTTTAATTCTGACCAAATGTCTAATCCTAATGCAAGTATCACTACGAGGGCAATATCCCCCAACGGGACGGTTCTATTGTAAGGAACATTCATACATAAATAATGTTTAAAGGTTATTTAGAACTGTCTTGAGACGTAAAAAGACGATAGAGATGCGTTAGAGATAGAGACAATCTCCATAGGCAATATACACAATGTTTCGGGGATGGGGAATTAAGGACCTATTTTTGCACGTCAATATAATAGTAGAATCAGCTGAGAAAGAAGCATCTGAAGTGGTATACGAATAATACACATATTATCTGAGATAGCATAATCTTAAATCCCAAATATCCGTGTCAATTATATATGTAATTTAGAGAAAAATAAATACATCTTTAAGTTTTCAGAAATAAATTCCAGATTCATATCTGAAGGAAACGTACTAAAACTGTGATTGACCTCCGATGGCCTCCAATGACCTCCAATGACCTATGACAAACTGTGCATTAGATTTATACTCCGCAAAGTTAAGTCTTCGAGAACCTGCTGGAAATGTACTATAGAAGAGAAATCCGGGCCCAAATAAATTCCACTGTTTGCATGCACTATACACTCGTGTCTTGTAGCACACCATGAACCAGCCCCTGCATCAGACATAATCGTTGAAGAAGACAGTCCAGAAGGACTAAGATCACGAAATAAAATCGTTTTCATTGAACCAATAAGACCTCTCCTTAATTATGTAATGGATAGAGATCCTGCCAGCGCTGTGCCAGTCTTGTGGAACATGATACCAAGATGTATACAGAATATGTCAAAACAGTCTTAGAGAAAGATACATATTGTAAAAGAATGATTTATATAGACAGTGAAACTACATTATTTCCTATGTCTGTGAGCAATTTGTATTGGTGCTGTTCGTTTGTGTTATTGACATTATTATTTAACCAATGTTTTTTGTTGGTGCTATATTGAAATATTCGTGCATGAAGGTTGATTTCGATCATATTTAATTTATTTGATGGAATGGCAAAATATGTGAAGTTTACAGTTGATTCTGGTTATGTATCTGAAGAATCAAATATAACTAATTTGTGCTGAAACAAAACACACACACACACACACACACACACACACAGACACACACACACACACACACACACACACACACACACACACAGACACACACACACACACACACACACACACACACACACACACACACGCAGGCAGACACACACACACACGCACGTGCTCGCACCTCCAACTACCATCGAGAACATACTGTTCTTGGTTTCCTGATCCCCACGGTATATTATGTAATTACCAGTGTTTCTCATATCTACCGGTATATCTTTGTTTCTTCTCGCAACTCGCGTTGATGTATTTTTGCAGTGAATGACATACAACACATTACAACAATACATTGTCTACTTCACACGACATTGCGACTCAGTTTGATGGCATTGGTTCAATTCTGAAGGGTATTATTCGAATTTGATATAGTGATTTGTTTGTCGTAATGTATCTATAATACGAATGTTAAAAGTGAGCATTATAGAAGCGTTAAAGGGAGCAGTTCTTGCAAGGTGAAGCTTCATTATATGGTTTGCTATCAGTTGTTATGATTTGAAAATTGAAACCTGTGTGTGTGTGTGTGTGTGTGTGTGTGTGTGTGTGTGTGTGTGTTTGTGTGAGTGCGTGTGTTTGTGTATGTGTGTGTAGTGTATGTGTGTGTGGAGGGGGTGGGGGTGGAGTGGGGGTGAGTGGGTATGTATGCGGTCAACTACAAACCTGAAAGGTTTATTGGTCATAGTATTGCATCATTACGGTCTCAGCAAAGCAACGATTTGTTACATTTCCAGGAACTAGGCATCAGATCTGGTTTATCCTGACTCGTCATGGTGAGAAAGCCAAACATCATCGCCCTTGACAGTCCGTCTATGTGTCGTTTAAATACTGTGGGAAACTGAAGACCAAGACTAACATACTCTCAGACTGATGAACACCATATTCATATCAATGGTTAATACAAGTTCACTTTTTACAAACATTAAATTTCGTAATGGTGTATTTGGTCCTACTATATTCAGAAGGTATTTCGGTACCGTTGCGGTTTTTATTTTATTGGACCCCTGAGCCACTCTGTATGGTGAGCAATACTGTATTTAGGAGCACTGAACCGTCCATAAAAGACGATCAGGATTTTCAGGCCGTTACGGTAATGGTCTTTGGTAAAGACGTGTATGCACTTTCAAGTTGTTTTAAGGCGACGCGCATCACACCAGCTAATTTCCACCAGCTGTCCTGGAACTATAAAAACTGGCATATCGGGGTGAGGAATGGCCCAAACATGTGATTACCGACTATGAGTAATACGTCCTCGGTGAGATCCGCGCTCGGCTTTTCATTAGTTCCCCCTGATGTCAGTCGTATCTGGTGAAGGAGACGGACACCGAAGGAAGAAATCCGTTCCGTGCTTTGTCATACTGGCAGAAATTGCTGCGTGTCACCCAACTAGAGGAACTGATAGTTAGATTGTCGATACCTCCGCCAGTTTGGTCGTCACACGGCCTCCCCATTTTGTATCCCCC
>JAVCKZ010054637.1:0-31511 GCA_034780755.1 Lepetodrilus elevatus | reverse complement strand
ATGTATGTCAAGTGAATGTACTTTGCAGTTATAGCTAAGAACTAGTCCAAAACAACCATAAATATCTGTGATATTATACCTTTAAGAGCCTGCGAACCAAGGATGGTATCTGGTTCAACTGGACAAACACCGTATCTGTCATGATGGCAAACTACGTGAAGACACTGGATGTCGTCAATTCGTTCCAAAGAATACATGCTGTAGGTGTACATTACAGTTTTTCATTGCAGCTAGTCGCATTCTCCTCTTTACAATTACAATTTACACACTATCTTAGCTGTCTTAACATGACAGTGACACTGATAAACTAACATTGAAGAACGTAAAAGACATATTTATAATGAATACGAAATTAATGTTGTGCATGCATTATACGGAGCCCATTCTACGTATAAATCAATGCAGGTCATTTAGCAGATAACGTATTCGTGTTCTAATCAATATTACTCTGTTACGTTGCGGTGGGAGAACTTCTTTATCGTCCACGAGGTGAGCAGGTGGTAGCTGGCGTGCTGGCAATGCGTGGTGCGAGCCTATTAACTTAGTCATATCGAGAGTAATGTATCATAACTCTTAGAACATACCTGTAATCATCATCACATAGAAGATAACGCATACTGGTCGGCATATAATAGCATGTCATCTTATAATATATATATTACAACACATACATAACATATATTTGAAAAGGTGAGTGAGTGTGTGTGTGTGTGTGTGTGTGTGTGTGTGTGTGTATGTGTGTGTGTGTGTGTGTGTGTGTGTGTGTGTGTGTGCTTTGCGTGTGTGTGTGTGTGTGTGTGTGTGTGTGTGTGTGGGTGTGTACATGCATGTGTTTTACTATTACATCAACTACATTCCACGTATGGGTATAATATTTATATAATTGAAAAAGTACAATCGATCGGTAATTTTGTTATGTATTCAATATGTTGCTAATAATACATTATTTGAATATTTCCTTTATTAATGTGAAGGTTCGTGGTACCAATTATACGTCCTGGCGGTGTACATAATGACACACGGACAAACAAACACATTACTAAGATGTTTTAAGATAACGTGCGCGCCTATTGCGTGTGTATATATGCAGGTATGGATGCCAGATATGTTATCTACGTACTGGTCAATAATCAGACATAATCACCAGCCAGTGCGTGGCGTGGATTGGCCAGCCTAGTGTCATGTGTCACCGTGTCCTTGCTAATGACAATGGTATATTGACCCGCCCTTATCTCTGGTACATTTCATCGCTTTATACGATATCATAATCACTGTTATTATGTACTAACATTAAGTGCCTTTAATTCCAAAGTGGCAAAAATACATTATCACTTGAAGCGAGGTAATCTGGAGGTAGCTGTAAACGTGTCAACCCCATTTACACGTCGATAATCGTTATCATTGTTATTCGGTTTCAGTCAGATGGGCCTAATAAGCTATATACTATTGACAAAATAAACACGAGTGTGTATATGTACATGCAAGTATTTCATTTCACAAAATCCATTTCAGTTGCATTTAAAAAAAATGCTACTACATATACTTTGAAATCATGCATACAAAACCAACATAATTTCTTATCTAGTTTTATGTACAGGTATTAACCTCATAAAAAGTTAAGCACCGTACGATGTTTGCGATAATATGAGGGAATAATCGGTGTATAACTACTATACTACACGGGCACAAATTGTAGTATCTTATTTGCTGTTTCAAGACTTGGCTTTGATACGGCAATTAACATTACCACGGACAACCGCCATATCAAGTTTACAGTCATAATAACAACAACAATATCAGACACTATAGCCGCCACCAAATGGAACTTCCTCTGCAAGGTTTGCCTGGAGATACGCGGTACAGACTGACACCCATCTCTCTGTTCTGCCAGCAAACAGCAGGAAGCAGCCTTCACCAGTCCTCATAGTAATACGCACCATTGCAGGCCTTTTAAGCCATAATAATGTACTTGTATTGGTCGTAGGTAGAAATCGTCTTATTGGTCGTCATATATGAATATTTGTCGTCATATTGGTCGCAATACTGATTGCCTTATTGGTCGCCATATTGGTCGCTATATTGGTCGCCATACCTTTATCCTGCCAATGTTCGTGTACACGAACATAAATACCCATTATTTCTGGACCGGAAGTGGAATCACGATGCTTATAATTCTATGTTCCAAACATAGCGCAATTCTAAGGACGAGATATATGACCGGTATGATTACGGTTAATCACCATTATTGGTCGTCATACTGGTCGCCTTATTGGTCGACATGTTGGTTGATATTGGTCGCCATGTTGGTTGCCTTGACATCAGTCCTATTGCATTTCAGAATAGTGTTAACTATCCCACGCGCATCTTTAAACGCGATAATTTCTGCGTATTACGTCACATAATTATGTTGGTCACGTAGTATTTGACAGGCATGCCCACGTTGAAGTGTAAGAACGTGCACGTGAATAATATTACTTGATCAACAACATAATGTTACATAATACGTAGGAATTCTCGGGTTTGAAGTTGAATATATCTATGACTGGTAGATGCACAAAGCTCTGCGACCTGATGCGACCTGATGCATCCAACTGCAACATACCAATGGTTCGTTCTCTTTGCTCTTGTGATAATCTCGCCATGCTCCTTGTGATTTTCCTAACCAATATATATTAGTGAAGACCGCTATCTAATCTTTATACCTTATAGACACCAGAAAAGCATGCTACGCAGGCTGAAAGATTTACCAAATAACGTCAACCTGGACGGTTATTACTTTGGACAGACACCGTGTACGCGATTGATTTTAAACTACAGTAACAAGCAAACATATTTGCACCGTTTTTTAAAGAAATATAACACAAAATATGTTGGTATAGTTTCTTTTGCCCGTGAGTTTATTTTAAAATTCTGAAAGATTTGTAAAATAGTATTGTGGCCATGGTTTG
This sequence comes from Lepetodrilus elevatus, assembly GCA_034780755.1. Classification (NCBI taxonomy): domain Eukaryota; kingdom Metazoa; phylum Mollusca; class Gastropoda; order Lepetellida; family Lepetodrilidae; genus Lepetodrilus; species Lepetodrilus elevatus. The sequence continues at coordinate 28,563 of JAVCKZ010054637.1, read as the reverse complement.
TCATTGTAGGCTACTTACATACATGTATTCATAATATTTATTTCCTGCTGTATATAATCACCAATATATAATCATGTATTTTGTGTTTTACTTCTTCTTGTTTGTAGATATTTCACAATAGTTGTGCTATATTTTTACTATTATAAGCTGTTATTATAAGGAGAGGACCTAGATATAATAAGTGTTTCGCTTTTGTCTGATCCCAAATTGCATTTGTGACAATAAAATACGTTGAAATCAAACGTGAACATTGATTATTCTATTTACTGATAAAAGCAGAAACTAATTACACTAGATTTCTTGGCATTCTTACATTTATAATTAATGGTGTTTCACTTATTATGTGTATTATTATAATTTATATAACAGTAGTATGTATACACACTATTTCTTCAACACATGCACATTCAAAGGTACAAAATATGCACATTGCACAATTTAATATCAGGGTACTGAGGGTCATGACAATTGTCTTATCCATTAACCCTTTAGTTTATCACACCTATAGGAGTGTTTAGTTTAATGTGCAGATAAAGCCCTGAAATCTTGGCGATTGTCATCTTTGTTGTGTTCCCGAACATTTAGGATATGTTGATAACTATTAAGTGTACTTTAGACATGTGAAAATTACACGTATATATACGCATGCAATAGCAGTCCTACATGTAATCAGTTTTGTGAAATAGCAATGACCAAATGTTTTGTACATTTTGGTATGCATTGCTCAATCGAATTTGAAACAATCCACTTTTCATGTATTTTATTAATAAATGCGATATATGATTTATAGTACTGCTGCGGTAGAATAACCTCTAATCCGTATCCATTACAGAAAATTCAAAATCAAAGCAATTTTCCAAATTATAATCCAGTCGAATGTGATTATTCTACACTAGGCATCCCGTATTGTCATTCATGACCATGACATCTTACATTTCCCAATCATCCCTTCAACTCGCAACAAAGACCATTACCCGTGCTACTTGTGACGGACCGTGCGGACAGTGGGCACCACGCACGTGCGGGAGTGAAATATTCAATTTACAACGGTGTTGGTGGTTGCAACCTACAGCTCCGTCACCGGGCGATGTCAATGTCATCAAGCCGAGTGTCAATCATAAGCTGACAGACAGCCGCGCTCATCAAATGATCGCAGCCTTTGTTGACGAATTGTGCCTCCGGGGATAGCCACTGTTTAGGCTTATTGTAAGATTTAAGGCTATTAGTAAATGACTCTATAGCGACTTATCTACTTGAAACATACATAGACCCCCTTGAAAGGCATACACTTGTTTGGATTCTTTATATGATTCAGGATATGTAGTTTATTTAGCCCGTTCCAGACACTTGAAGTAGACGTCACATGCCATTTTTTTTTTATGTAGTGTTTTCGTAAATCGTCAACAGTGGGTAGTAGGCCTACTCAAATCTTTCCTGGGGTGCATATGCTAATACTTCCCAAGACCCATCTGAACATACTTGTACTTGATTACCTAATACAGAAGGGTGAAATTCCAGCGAGCCAAATTAACCCTTCCTTCTTGGATTAATCATAATCAGTGCTATATATAGCATCCCTGAAACGAACCAAGGGTTAATTTTAATTAGATCGGCGGTCGTCTCTAGCAGCCACTGCACGTCACCGGCGTCCACGACTTTGAATCAATTGTACACGTATAAAATATCTGTGTCTGTATGTGAGATAAAAATAAATAAATAACTAACTAAATAATAATAATAATAATAATAATAATAATAATAATAATAATAATAATAGATCCAATACGTCCTCAATAGATCGATATATATATAAGCTACTTAGTATGGTGCCCTTAGTATTGGCGATCACAATGTCATATTGCTCTCAGAACAGAACACAGACCAGAACAGCGTTATATACTAATAATAAGTTAAACATGAATATTTGTATGGCACCAAATCCGTATGCTAATATGTGATATAATAACTTTGAATGAATACAAACGTTTTAAGATGGGATTTATAAATGTCAATACCAATAGCATCCGCTTCTTTGATTTCTTGTAGGAGTCTTTATAGTGGAAGGTACGACCTCCGAAACACTTCCTTAAAAACTTTGGTATTATAAATAAATTCTGATTTTGTGATCGAACACTTCTACTGGGTATAATAAGATCAAGTATATATAGTTATTCTCCCTCTACTAACACCACTGTTTACCATATACAGAATACAATATATGAGTCCTATATATATACCTATACTAGTACTATACATAAATTAGCTTATAAATAATATGCATTGACCTGGTCATCAACTGACTCGTGTGGTAATTTATTTACACGTCATACCTTTATTCAGAGATCAGATAACGCTGACCTTGTTACTATACACGGTAATAAGTAATTATAATTTCGTATATGTATTCTAAACTTGCCAAACACGTGGTGTATTTATTGTCACAGGTTGGAAGTTGATAGCACAAACGTGACCTGTGCGTGACACCATGAACAGCCCATGTCAATGTCACCCAGTCAGTACATGTCTATATATTAAGTATACTTATTACATCATATTGTTTCTGACAAGCTGTCACTATCATTATCTTATACATTTATGCTTTCTTACACGATTAATTGATGGGCATGAATGAGCCCCGTTGCACAGAACAGTTGTAGCTAGAATTGATTTTAATACGTCAAATGTTAGGGAACCGCTATAAGTGTAACTCCATTGCATAAAACACTTTTATCTTTACAATACTTGAGCATATGGTTAGCTAAATATATTGTAGCTATAAAAGTGGTTGAATGCAATAAGATTTACATTTGTAGCGGGTTTATAAAATTTGACTTGTAATCATTTGTAAGCTGTTCTGATCAACGGGGCCCATATCATAACCTTATTGTCCATTGCACGCATCCAATAAATACCAATTATTTCAGTAATTATTTCAGTCAATCTCTTTTCTCTCTCTATTGTTGTGTTAGATTTATGTACGGCTTTACTATATATCTCTTGTATCGCCGATGGTGGTTTTTGAGAATAGACTTGCCGGTCTGTTTCTGACCGCTAACCGGTGGTCATCTGGTCAATGTATGTGATGTATTCCTTCATTGGCCGGTGTCGAGTCGCTTTATTACCATTACCACCAGCTGTTTTTAGTTCCGAGCTATCATTGCCCCGCGCACCGTGGACATTAATGTCAAAATAAACGCGCATGTACTGTTTTGAAAGTGGGACAGTAAAACACATCTTGTTTGTAGGATTTAACAAAATAATTGCAGAGTAAACAGAGACAATTAATTCCATTGATAAATCGTTGTTAATTATCTGAAGGTTTCTTAAAGAAGAAAGAAGATACACTATACGTTAAAGTACACTATAGAGTAAACAGAACATTTATTCCATTGATAAATCGTGGTCAATTATCTGAAGGTTTCTTAAAGAAGAAAGAAGCTACACTACGTTAAAGTACACTAATCTGTTATAAATCTTGATAAAAGAAGCATAATAAGTTAAAATAAGATAATGTGTTATCACTACATATAATAAAAGATTTGCAGACAAACAATGATCGCATTATAACGATATAAACTCTAGCAAGGGAAAAAAAATAAACAAAATGTTTTTTACACATGGTATCAATAAATGAAAGAGCAGTCAGCCTATAGACCACGTAATTCATACTGTCGCTCCATTTTCAAGGCTTCTGGGTTATTCCATTTTGCACCATATGGCGCCTTAGCCTTAGCGGCGAGGTCAGAAGAACAGTAATGTGATGGAGTAAATGGACTTCGGATCGCTTACCCAGCGAATTCAGCCGCGCAGCCCCGTGGACATTTGCTCCACAAAAAGAGAAAATCACATAATTCACGGTTATCATCAGTGGAGAAAAAAAAATATCATAAATTAATAATAATACGATCGTGGAATGATTTCATAAAAAAAATGAGAACTTGCAGATGATGAAAATACGTTACTTCATTATTCTGCATGTTTTATTCCGTGATTATGATACCAAAACAAATTATGTTCAAATGTCACTTTATTATTCTAATATTATACTCATGTTTTTATTGTATTTTAGGTGCTGTATGCTATTGCAAATACCTATATTCACTGACACAGGTGTACACCATTGTTGCAGTTCCAGTTCAATTCGTGTTGTTGTCATGTACTATATTATTAACATATGAGTGTTTGTTTTATATATTCTATTGTCATAGCTCTAGTATAGTGTATTGTCACAATATAGTAATTTATATGCATATTTATGTTGTTCTATTTCAGTAATTAATATGTCCGTTGCTTACATTATTAACAAAGCTCTATAGTATGCCTTTGTTGTTTAAGCTTTTTATCTGTAATAAGCTATATGTGGAGATGACATGCCCTATTGTGCTACGAATGTAAGGAGTATAGATGTTCTATTATTCTATGTCCACGTAGATGATACAGTCAAATGGTACATGTACATATTCAGTACAACACAGTTCCAGCTTCTATGGGTTTACGTGCCGTGTCGTGTATGATAGTAATCTTAAAATCGCGCCCATGATTTCTCAGCCTCGTAGACCTTATTCTTACTTACTACCACTACTACTACTACTACTACTACTACTACCACCACTACTACTACTACTACTACTACTACTAGCAGCAGCAGCAGCAGCAGCAGTAGTAGTAGTAGTAGTAGTAGTAGTAGTAGCAGCAGCAGTAGTAGTAGTGTAGTAGTAGTAGTAGTAATAGTAGTAGTATTAATAATAATAATAATAATAGTAGTAGTAGTCGTAGTAGTGGTGGTAGTAATAGCTATATATAGAAATAAATAGCATTCTTATTCGAGAAATCCACGAACAATTAAGCAAAGTCTAAATTTCTGCGGAATAAGGTCTGTGAATGCTTTCTCACTTCACCGCCAAGAATCCAAGCTGTGTATATTTTTTTATCAGCTAATCAGTATTGTAATTGTCTGGATTCGTGAAGCCTAAAGTACTCGGATGTGGCCCCGCATCCCTTCGAATTATTCCCCTCCTTCTCTCTCTTCCTATCACCGGTGCCCTTAATATTTGACCCCTGGTCAGCCGAGATCTGTCATCTACATGTAGTTTGAATGTAGGGATGAATAGGAGAATCATAGCAAGATAAATACTAGTATTGGTAATACATTCGCAATACTAGTACAGTATTAAACTTTATATTTATGCAAAGTAAAGCAACAACTTATGCATCAAAACCTATCTTATTACCCAGTTTCGTAAGTAAAATACCGACATCATCACAGTAATACAGCCAACGTTAAAGTAAAGATTGTATTTCATATGAAAATTAATTGGTGTAATTATATTTAAATATTCTAAAAGCATACCTTTATTTACCTAAATATTGCAGCGAAATGGGCATGACATGTTTGTCAACACGTTGAAGACCTTACAAACAATTGAAATTACTAAAAGAAAATTTCCGATAAAATAATTGCCCTCGATATGAAACATGTGTAAGATATAATATTATACCACTGATAACACAGAAAGGAGACTAGGTCTTGGAGAGAGGAATATTGATTTTAGCTGCATTTAGGAGTTTCAAGTCTGAAGTATGAAGTGTATGCTCAAGAGGTAAACTTTTGTGAACGGAATTTGATCACCATCCCCAGTAACTGTTGTTATCGCGGGGGAAATCTGGTCACATGGGAGGGAAGTGGGGAAAGAGATATGGTTTGAGAGGGGTGGCGCTGGTGGGAAGGATTGAGATAAAACATATCTCATGGTCATCTTGATGGGTGTAAAAAGTAATAGAACTAGACCCGACGTGTGATGGTCAAGCCATGGACAAACCATGCACAGATTGATATTCATAAAGAATAAAACATCTCGGTAGATTATTTAATACAAATATAATAATACCAATCCATAACATTGCTAGGTAATGATTTGCTTTCGCAATAAGCTAATATTATTTCAAAACATATTTGAAGACTGTGTGATGGTATCGGTGATGGTAAGAGGGGGTCCACTTTTAAGCATCTTCCTACGACTCTGAACTTTGAAATCCGCCACTGTGACTCGATATCAGTTAATAAGCCATTATCCTCTGCCGACAGAGATCTATCTGAGCGGGTGCGGGCCACGCCACAGCACTGTACTATATCGTAGTGTGGTCTTGTTTACAGTCGAGTCAGTAAGTCACTTATTCAACGACTATCGAGTCGTCACTCACCGCTCCAGCGACCAATCGCTGGGCAACGTTCTGAGAACAGGCGGAGTTGGCTTTTGTTTAAGCCAATGGAGGGCGAGGATTAACCCCGGAACCCCCATATGGCGAGTAACCCATATTCAACGGCCTCTGTCTATGCCACTCGCTATATGATTGCATGACTTGGAATGAATGGAAACGAACGGTTGCTCAAGAAAGTCAACATGACGAAAAGTGATCTTTTATAATGTCTGTCTTCTTTCAGAGTGAAGACTTGGACTAAGTGTACACACACGACTACTATAGGCCTACCTGGATGGAGTACACAGTGTAGTGTATGGAAATACGCTAACGGGACCCAGTACTATCAGAGTCGACGCTTCTACAAGCGAACCAGCAGACCCAAACAAATGCCTGTGCTTTCAGTGAGAAGAGCTGTTCGTGTGTTCGTATCCATGGATTATTATTAAACCTGGAGATATAAGCAATCTTGTGGATGGTACCGGTTGTCAATTTCACAATGGCAAAGATGCTGTCATTCATATGGACGCTACTTGTGTTAATGCATTGTGCTCTCTGCAATATGCCTAACGGTAAGTATTTTTACCTGTCAGGTCAGTTTGTGTATATAGTTATACTGCAGTGGATATTATCACAAGGATACTATACTGTTGCTCTTCTGGATGGATGTACGTTCAGCATACTTTCTAAAGCAGTATCTATTTTCTGGAGTACGCATGGATTAGTTATGGACGAGGCTGCTTGTTTGAAATGTCGCATAGGACACCTGGCGGCTTTGCTCTTTGAAGTTTTTCGTAGGTGGGCGTTTTAGTCCAGTGTCAGGCTAAACTACTCCATTTGGAACGAGTTTGGCAAATACAGGTAAACTGTACCCACCAAAGAGGTAAAAGAAATGACCTCACACCCCTCCCAGGTCCAATTTCAAAGTTTATTTTGAAATAACCGGACGTATGACAGAGGTACTATATACCACAAACGAATAGTGTTTTCATTACTTCTTAAAAAAACATAGGCACATGATACACCCATTTTACATCCGTGACATCAAAATTCCCTCACGTATCTTTAGGGGTGTTACTGGGCTTTACAATATGGATAAGCCTGTTTTTCTTGAAATGGATACATATGTATTTGGGAGTATGAATAGAACCTGCATCTTGGAGGTTTGGTTTCATGTGTTTTCATTTGTCCTGTTATACTGTTATTTAGACACGATTTCACAGACTGCCTAATTTGATTCTTTATGAATATGGCATATTGGTAGACGTAAAACCGACTTAGAGCATTAGCAAATAAATGGATAAACAAACTGGAAGATGGTATAGGCCTTCTTATTAGTATATGGACAGAACTAGAACTAGATACTGGACGAAGGAATCAAGACCCCCGACCTTGGCATGAACAGTTCCTATACTCAGCGATATAAACTATCAATGACACTATTATAAAGTCAATTATCCCCCGGGTGTGGGAAGGTTGGATGTTCCAAGTATAAAGACTTGAGAGGCTTGCTATGATACACGAGGTCTGTCGTCTGGCTTTGTTCTGCCTGACGACAACTATTGTAGCCCTTGACGACATGCTTAGCGGATGTATCATGTACTAGGCTGCTCGTGGCTCGAGAGCGAGACGGCGATTTGATTCATAAATTGTACATCGAGCAGTATCGATCGGGTTAGGGAAACTAGTTGTCAGCTGTTGGCTGATGAATTGGATGAAATAAATAGATCTAATAAGGGTCAGCTGATGCTCACATCTCGTTTGGATTTAAGTCTATATAAGGACAAGAAGAGACAGAGGCAGACGGCGGACACACGCAGTAGACATATATATTGAGATTAGACAGAACGCAGGTCGTCTGCTGCCAGTGTAAAACCTATTTCTTTAATATTTGTCTCTGAAAGTTCATCTGGGTTAGTGCAAAAAATAGCTGTTCATTCTTTCGCGGGTTTCGCTGCTATTATAGACAGCTGATAGAAATGTCATTTGGCGGGACTTGCGTACCATCGTCTGATCTCGATCGTCTGGTCTCTCAAGAAAAATGAACCTTGCAATTATACGCGAGTCTGGGCAGATGTGGTTCCATCCTTCACTAATCGCTATCCGCCGCTTTAATTTTCTTCTTTTCTAGGTAATATCTCATTAGAAGCTACTCGGTTCAGACGTGGTCGTCTGTTTTTAAGGTGACGAAAACCAGATCTAGCTCGGAACCCATTCATAAAATTATCAGCATAAACAGTTACAGGGAGGGAGCAAAGATAGCAGGGACAGGCTTATTGTGGTGTTTTTTCTCCCCCTCCTCAAATGTCTCGACTTAGTAAAAAAAAAATATGTTGTCTCGAAAGAGCTAGAAAACAGTCACGGTTGGCAATGAGTCAGAAAGGACAGGGTGTTTGAATTATTAACCGCACGAGAAGTCATTAGCAGACGATTAGTTTGGTCTCATGGCACAGCACGTGCAAGTTGGAAACTGCCCCAGCCATGGGTCAAATAGCTGGGTCCTTTAAGACCTCGAGGTCATGTCAGTTATCATAGACAGATCTATGCAAATTCGTGTTCTTTTACAAATGCTAGTGTTGCGTGTGGGAATAAAGTAGGTGTATATCCTTCCTATGCAAATACAACCAGCCATGACAATTGTACATATGCTTCATTATCCTGTGATAAATAGATCTAGTATAGGCTTTATTGTGTAGTTCTGTGACCTTTGTCAAGTAGTAATCGACTAATCGGGTAAGAATGACGGGGCAATACCTATGACTGCACAATACCTGCACCTGTAAGGGGATCGTCTTCCACCTGTGAATTATCTTTTGATTTTTAAAGCTTAAATAAGGCAAACAACAATCCTCATAAGTAACACCTATGGATCAGCCATTGTTGTTCAACAATCTTGCTCCTTCTAGGGTTAACATCATTGTCCAGTGGTCAGTTTTGAATGTAAAAGATATGACCACACAAAAGAAAAAGACTAGTATAACAGGATTGAATTACAATGGCTACAGTAATTTAGGCAGCAATGTAGAAAAGTTAATAAGATATTTTACATTCTTATTCATTTAAAAAGAATAGAAATGAGTAACTTGTGGACTATGAATGATCTGAAGGTCTTGGTAATACTTGTGTTCAGGAACATCAGATATCGAATATTTACATATAAATTTTCCAAACAAAATTGCATATTTACGAAAACTAACTAGATTTATTAGTTTATTGTATCAGTTATATATGTCTTTATCCATGTAGGAAGAAATATGAAGGCTTTGCTTATAAAACCATATTTAAATTTTGAATTAAAAGTTATACTAACCAAAACAAAACTTACAACTGTTTATCCAAATTTAGGAATGGGAATATGGGGAGAGCATATTAGAAAGGTAAACCTATTACTTATGTTTACCCAAATAGTGCAGGATATTGCATCTCTGAGCACACCAATTTTCACCAAAAAAATCCTGAATATTTGTTCCTCCAAGGAAAAAAAAGTAAGCTGTACAGCCCTGAATATACAGTATTTTATTATACAATGAGACAAAGGAATTTCCTATAGTATGATGTTAAGCACTCTTATCACAGAATGGTGAACAGGCCTCAAAGTTAATGTTTATTTATGATTGTCTCCATGTAAGGGCCTTCTAGACAACCAGATCCCCTAGCAGAGCCTCTACAGAGCCTCTGGATTGGTAATGCAATAGAGAACTAATTGTGAAGAGTCCGCACACTGCGGGGCCCACTGTTCAAGCTGACCCTCATTAAAGAGCTGATGTCAGAAGGGTACAGGGTAACTGGAAAGGGCCAGATGTAATATGGTCATACCCCTCAAGCATACCCTCTTGACCATACACACACCCCTTAACTTCACACACACCCCTTACCTTCACCTCACATGCACTAACGCATTATTCATGTACACATTAAGTCAACTTTACTGTTAAACCTTGGGACTGGGATAATTGTATTTGTCTGCCTTAAGAGAAGAGTTAATTTCAGTCATGTCTTCAAAAGTAACATATAAATTGAGCGTAGTGTGTGGGAAGGTTATAAATAAAAAATAAATAAAATTTGGTTGAAATAAAAAAATGTATTAAAGTTTGGTTGAGTCAAGATTTTTCGAGTGTGTTTCTTTTTCTGAATTCATGAACTATTTTGGAATCAAAATGCTTTTAAAACAATTTAACTTGAATTTTGTTATTTATATTTCAAATGTCCATATGTTGGACGAACTTGCATATTATTTACAGACTTAACACTGGACGACATTGTTACCTGCGTGAGAACGAGAGATCGGCAGATTGCATGATACCTCATCTCCACTGTAAATAATACATGCCTTCTGTAGCGATTAAGATTAACTATATTCAATTTGCTTGTTGGGTTAATCTTACAGTTAGCTCGTGTTCAAGCTAAGACAAAGTTGATAGGTCAATGGACTTGTGTATCATTGACAATTCATTGAGAAATTACCCACTAGGTATGGCGTCTAGTATTACTCGGTATAAATGCATAGAATTAGCTGGACTTGCATAGAATGCATTGATATCATTGACATATATTTGTTTAAAAAACACAGGCATGAGAGATATCATTCATGAAAACCCTGACAGTACGGTATTTATCTTGGGTGTTGTTGAAATATCTTCTAGTATCTATCCCACACATGAGGAAAATTAGTCAACTGGAGAAGAGATTGTATTCATTCTACAAACTCTGATCATGTCAACGCACAGAGGTTTTTGCAAGATGGCCGTTCGAGTATTGTTTAACCACCATAAAAAGGCATATTGTGTGGGTTGGGCCCATAGTGTTTCTTTATCTTCCTGTTTTTAGTAGAATGTAGGTACAGGTGTTCAAAGAATAGGATATGTTTGCCTGACAAAGGATCGTTAGAAGTCGTCCTCAGCGAAAAGGTACACGCAAGATGAACAAGACGGACAATTTTGAGCCCTACCAATTGGCTGTAGCGGATTTCTGTGTGGTAGTAAAGAATATGCCATTTGACCTGTAAAACTCTGGCTTACCTGATCGCGATAATGTCATAACCCAGGTGTACCTTCAATGTTTACAGTTAACCCTATTACCGATAAATCTTAGATGTTATGAACTTTCCTGCCAAACAAACGAGCAAATAATACATACAAATTTGCAGGTGAAAATTAATTCCTTGTACATATTATTTAAAAAAAACTAAACTTGGGGTATTTGGGTTCAAAATCATTCGATATGTTCCATGATTAGGGTTAACGGGATACTACCCATATACCCAGGTGGGCTACTACTATAATCCACCCTAAGCAGGTGTCATTCCCTCCTGCCTAGATAATGGGCTGATCATTGTCAGCCTAATTTCTTAACTATTTCTCAACAATGGCTTCGAGATATATCTCCTTCACTCCTTCTGAACATGTTCTATGGAATTAAGCCACCAATAGCAATATTAATATTCACTCAGTATATTATTTAGAGTAATTATTTTAATGCATTTTCGGTTTTCAAAAGGATCATATTTCTCTATTTAGGAATTATCTGAACAGTAAAATTGATAATTACTCATAGAAATGTTAATAGAATTCAATATGTTATTGAGAATGTCTTCCATGACAAAATTATACATATCGTAGCACAGAGAGACTGTATTTAAATAAGTGTTGGAAATTTGTCTAATTGCATTCTTATTATGAGTTAACATTCATTCATTTAGTAATTGATGTATTATAACCTGTTTTCTTAAGTGATAATGTTGAACATGGATTTGTTTCACATAATTATTACCATAATTAAATAATTTGATTTTTGGTATATACAGTATAATATGCTTGCATCAAACATCTGCTATTAATGCTAAGTTCTCTGGATTTTATGAATACACTGTAAGGATTCTGTCTTTAGCTGCTTTTACAAGATTTGAATACCCGTATGTTTACTTATAGACTGATATGTTTATTCATGTATTTAAGAGATTAAAAGTTTATCAATGTTTTAAAAACAATTTTACATGGTTGTAAAACACACAGGAAAGTAAACTAAAATATTATTTTCTATCCTTTTGAAATACATGTAAATAGGATTAATTATTCTTGACATGTGGATGAAAAGTTCATAAATTCAGGTTTACTTTCTTTGATCTGCCAGTGGCTTTGTTTACAGAATAGGAGAACATTTTAAATGCTATTAACCTGCACGTATTTCTACAAAGTTGAGTGGTTAGAAATAAAGTCCAAGGCCAGCTATGCAGGCCCAAGTTTACAAGATGGGACAAACAACAAAACAAGACACTGTGCATTTCTGATCAGTGGACAAGCTTGCTGAGCATATTTGAATTGGCTAGAAGAATGCTTGCAAGGCGGTGTTTGGCTTGAGTGGCTGTTTTTACTAGTAGAGGAATTCAAAGGAGTACACATTGATAATACCACTCATAGCTTCTGAGAAATTGTCCGCCTTCATTTGTTATTTCCCTATATTTGATTTTTTTTTTCATGAAGTTTCAAAAAAATAAAAAAATAAAAATACAAGTCCATTATGATGAACAAATATTATAGCATTTAAATTATCAAAGATAACTTGTTTATCTGATAATATGTTACATGTTTGGGAATTTTATGTTACATAGTACATAATAATCTGAAGGCCAATGGGCAGCAATGGCTGGAAATTAGGCGCTAAAACCATTATTATCTGCGCTTCAAGCATGTGTATTTCCGCATATTATTATTATCATTATTTAGGATTTTTTTATATTTGTTTTGTGTTAATATTTTAACATCTTGCAAATATTGAAGATACCACCTGCACATATTTCAATAAGAGTGATAGGTATCACTATATGTAATATAGAGTGAAGCAGTGGTTAGACAAAATAAATGTTGTAATGTCGTTAGAAGGTAAAGCATTCCTATGTAATGTTGCACCAGCCTGTCCAACACTGACACAGTCTAAGTAAAGCAAATTGTTGGCAGAGATTATTACATGGCTTGTTGGATGTTCTGCTGCCCAGTTCACCTTCTGGGAGACTGGCGGAACACTCGTTATGAAGACAACTGAATGTGGATTGTTTGAAGTGATATCTAGATGGTTGCCAGTCCCATCTTCAAGGAGACATGCCGTGATAACACCTCCAATTTAGAATTTCTGGCATTTGCTCGGTTACTCTCAAAACAAGCGGAACCTCGAAATAATGGTTTGTTGTCCACACCCATACAGCTTTTGTACCCCCCCAATCAAAGAAACAAGCATGGACCATTCTGTGATAATGCTTGTGCAACATGGAATAGGGTTTGAAGCATGTTTCATGAAGTCAGGAGCAATATTAATAGACCACATGTTTCAGCTGAATCAAACAGTGCTTAGACACCGAGGGCTACTCAAGTCTGGATCAGATTTCTAATAGTGTTAGAGGAAATAAATCCAAACAAATATTGTGATTGAGGCTCCAGCCCGAGGGATACGTTCTTGTTGAGGGGCCAGCCCAGGGTCTTCTACAGACCATCTGGATGAATGGAGTTGGGAGATGGCTACCATCTTGTCCCGTGGGTGCTTAGCGACTGCTACTGATGGTGCAGCCTTGTCTGCTGGCTGTCAGGTGAAAAGCCTGAAGGCCAAGCTTTAGTTTTATCCTCAGATGTACAGGCTTTTATTGACAGTCGGTACGAGAAACATGAGGCCATTCCTGAGACTGTCTATGGCTTTGATAGATCTGGCCTCTCATGAAGGAGTGATGGCCGGTTCTAACAGATAACAAAGAGCAATTACGCATACAAGCTACAGAAGGTGTACATTCAAAGGTATGACAAGGGCTTATTAAAAGTCGGGAAGGCTCTCCAAGAATTTCGGAATTCCCGACAGATGGATGCAGCTGTGGTCAGGTGCTTTGAACACCTCTCATTTCAACAGACAATTCCTGTCCATAATGTTTTATTTACAAGAATAATTCGAGCCCTGCCAGCATAAACTTAATCATGATAGCCCGGCTGAGCAGCTTTCTATCTTTCAGCGTGATCTTTCCAAAACAGGATCTCCACGGCCACATAGCTCTGATTAACAGCGTGCAAGTCTCGGAGGAGATTAGGAGCTGCAAGGGTGGATAGTTAGACCCCGAGGATACCTGCCGTACTCCAGGGGCCAAGATCAATATCCCAGGGGCCGGGTTCCTAACCAAGCCCCGCTGGACTCCTCAGCCAGAGAACAAAGCTGTGTAGAATTGCCTTACGTAATCCTGGCTTGTGTAATGATGCTACAAAGTTGCACCCTGGGCAGGTATTATCTGCCGCTCCAGAGCCCAGAGACCTTGCTTCAAATTAGGGGCATCCTAATCACTTATGATTAATTGATCACCAGACCTTCCACGTGTATTTCCTATGCTGGAGGTGCACCGTAAGAATGCTTTTAGCCAAATATTACAAATTAGCATTTTTTAAAAAAAATACCAGAAATGATTCCACAAAAGATTTTGCCCAGTATCTCTGTGTCATGAGTTTAATTATTTGGATTTTATTTTTAGAAGTCAGTGGTTGATATTTTAAGTTTATGCCAGATATGAAGTACTAATACAACATGACTTGTTGTTATTATCCAATTAAACCAATTACACGCTTTAATAACTTCCATTACTGTATCAAATTCATGTAATAATTACATTTTCTTTAATAATTGTTCCATTGAAATTACTGTTAATGTGTACAATTGGTCATCTTGATTGTATGAATAATCAGTATCAGGGGTTGACCCCACTTGTGTTTAACACTGACCCAAGTTCTCCTGGTCCGCTGGTCACCAATAAGACCCTTTATGTTTGGTCTGGGTTAATTTGCAAGAGGCCACAACTCATGTGAAAGATTTCATTATAGTCAAACCCCTTGTGAGAAGTCGAGAAGCTTCCTATTAATATTAACAAAAGAACATGAAATGTGCACATGGTTCTGGCATTATCTCTTTGTCTCTTTTGTTTTATAAGAATGTAATTGCAAATATTTGAAAAGCAACATAACAGAGTCAAAAGTGGCTCAAGTCTTTGCCGTGGACTCGGAGAGTATTATTGTAAGAACGTGTTCTTGACAATGGGTCAGATGTTGAGCAATTTTCATAAGTGTCTGAATGAACAAATTTATTTTTGTTCATCAATTGTGGTTTTGAATAAATTTAATTTGATAAATTGGTCAATTTGTTTAAATTAAATATTTAGTGCAATTACTGGTAGTTGTATGTTGTGACACATTTAATGTCTTTTCTGCCCTATTTCAATATGACTGTAATACAATAATTCAATGTGACGTCTATGATGAAGAAAGCGTCACTGTAGGTGGTCGAGGCTATAAGTAAGTAAAACTACTGTACTGGTTCAAGCCAATTTGTCACCTACCATTGTAAGAGCAGCTTGTTTGCAAATGTCAAGTTAGTAATCTACTCTATTACAGTTTATGCAGGTGCAATGTACAGATGTAATATATTTCTTTTCTTATCACTTTTCAATTGCGCTTTTATATGTACTGAAGTGATTTATTTTCTGTCGAGTGTCAATTTGGGATTTGAATTTAGAGTGATGGAGATTATTGGCATTGTGTGAGTGTTTTCAGCTCTAAATAACAGGTCTTTGACGATATTTCAGCAGCGCGATTATTATTTTCATACTCCACCTTTATACGACAAGAATTAGTGTTTTCAAAGGATACAAATTCTAATCTAAATCACATTCAGTGGGGAGGTTACTGTAATTATCTTTTTATTTGTCAAATCCCCTGATCATGTCTTGACTTCAATTATTAAAAATATTTTCTCAGGTAAAGGCTGGACGTATTTGTGAAAGACTAATTATTTTTGCTCCTGAAAGATTATGGTATATTCACATGTCAAAAATTGCCAAGGAGCTAGATTCATAAACATCTTTGATAGGTTTTTGGAGAAGATTGAGATGTGTAGGAGAACTGTCGTCATAAGAAGCGCACTTGGCATGGTGGAACAATAGCAATATCTCAATCTCTTTCCTTTGTATCTCAGCTTGTAACCTGTCTGACCTGATCACAGATCAAGTTATATATCCCCATGCAGCATTCAAAGTTATACGGTTTCACCCAATGCATTCCTCAAGATATGTAATATGTCTTGAACAATTTGTAGTCATAAATCCATCGCCACTGAACATTATATTATAGACTTATCTTCGTTATCGTAAATGCAAAAATGTATTCTTTTAGGGATGGTATAAGAGGCAGTATTCATGAATTTGATTTTCATCTTTTTCTGATATTTTTTAATTGCAAAGAAGCATAATAAACCATTGTGTATACGCGTATTTACATTTCAGGTGTTGATTTTATTTGGATCAGTATGTCAGATAATTGTAGGTTTCAAATTCTGAGGTGGATTTAAATGGTCATGGTCTGTAAGCCCAGTCGTGGGATTTGTGTAGCTGATGCTATTTAATACAAATAATGTTTTAGACTATCACATTAAATAATACCCAGATTACATGAGAAGGGATTCAAAGAGCTGCTCACTGATGTGTAACTTTAATGAAAATATACTGTTGATAGCTGGTTCTAATTTTCAACTAAATCTGCAAGTGATGTTTGACATTAAAGTTACCAGACATTATAGTATAATGCAATCATAAAAAAAAATATAAAACAAAATATAGATTTTGTGCCTCATAGTGAGTGAGTGAATATGAAGTTTACCATTGCTGCGGGAATCTTTTACCCATTTGCGACGATGCCTCATAGTGGAAATGTTAATAAAATGTTTTCAAGTACAGGGGTATTGCTATATTTAGATATGAGAAGCCTACAACAAGGCTAACATTGTTATTTATGTATATCACATAAAATAGAGATTAGCCTTTCAACTGCCTATAGTATATCAGAAATATATATTGCAAGCAAGGACATCTTCCTGTCTGAACTACACATATTAATTGTATACACAAAGTGTTTATTGCGTAATTATTTATGGAAGCTTAACCCTGCATCAAAGAAAGTTGTATTTCTTGATTTGGAATTGTCACTTATCTTGGTAATGTGGTTAATTGTAATTTATGATATAAGTAGTAAGAAGATGGTCTACACACAACAAGAGCAGTGACTACAACTGATATGAGATCCACCAAGCTTATGTCTAGTGCTCTTATGGGTTGGTGACCACTCCAGTGAACACTTGGTGAACACTTGGTGAACACGTAGTTGAACACTCGGCTATTGTGAACACCCACTGGCTGTGGCGCTCGGAAGGCCTGGCAAGCACCACAGCGAGGTGAACACACGGACAGACTCACAGCACACGGACACACTCACCGCACAGGTGTGTGGGGTTTGCAACCTGAGATTATTTAAACGACTGTGTCGGGATCCCTGAGCTTAGCAAGGAACTGCTGGGTTAAACCTGGCGAACGCCTCCATTCATCAGCGTTCACCTGTGGTCCAGGAGCATATGTCAGGCCCCATAATGAACGGAAAGAGGAGGAGGTTTGGTCTCAACATGTCATGGTCCGCTAACACAAACCTTTAATAAGTTTGTCTATTGTTAAACGAGGTAATGATGTGACCTTATTTCTTGTGATGAAGTTCACACATGAAAAATATATGCCTGCAAATATTTGGATTTGTGATTTTGTTAGTTCAGTACACTTTCGAGAGGCAGTGTCATGATATTAATATGTGGTGGGTTTTCGTAGAACGGATCCATCCCCCAAGCAGATGGGTTCACAGTCGCAGTTTTCAATAGGACACCTTAGAAGATACTGACCCTTCAGACTTGTCAAATTCTGTATGATTGATGGAGAAACAGATACTGAATTGCAGAATGAATACTACTATGTAAAATTAACCTTCAAGGTGTAGAAAAGCAACTTCAGCAGGAAGGTAGACTTGTATTCCATAAATGTAATTAAGTTTGATTCCAAAAAGTTTTGGAGTTTCTTTGACATCATTGTAATTGTGATTGTGATTGCTCCTTTTTCATGGACATGCAACAGACAGGGATTTTGTGTTTCTTTAACCTTCTCCCTGTTTACTGGGTAATTGTTCCATTGTGCATGTGTTTTGGGCATGTATATGTGCTCGCAGCAGTGATGAGGTTAAAGCTCTTGACAACAACTCTCAAGAGAATTCTTGTTGTCAGACTTAGTAAGACACCGAATGCTGAAAGTTTACAGAAGTATGCTGAAGATAAAGCTTCTGGTATCTGGAATATTTCAACACATCCTTGACAACATTCCTTGGACAACAGTTCCTGGACAACATTTCAGTTAGAGCAGCTCTCTCAAGAGAGTTCTGCAGCTTTTCTTGCCAAGCCTGAAAGACAGCAAATACCACAATGACTTCCTCTGGAAAATAATATCTAGTGCACTCCAAATCCTGGCTGGCCATCTCCCTTCTGCCCTTTAGAAATAGAACAGCCTCCGCCAGGCTGATATAGTGTTCATGATGGCCTCAAACTTCCTGAGCTACTCACTCGCCCTCAAATCACATTGTTTATCATTGTTGGAGGTACTTTTTTCAACTTCTTTGAAAGTACTTTTAGTGTTTGGCAACAACTTTGTCTGATTCAGATCTCATCTGCTTTTAGCTACTTTACGTAACTTTTATTTTGTGTCTTGTCTTAGTATTTCATTGATCATTGGTCTTTTAGGGCTGTTCGAATTATTCGAAAAATACGAAAATTGAAAATGATCGGTTTTCGAATATTTAGGGACAATAAAATTGCAAAATTTGAATATTATAACTACATGTTAATTATTAATTTTACAGGCTCTTAAAAACTTATTGTTGCGGCTGGTCAATGAGTAAATTGCTTATTGACTGTGAAAGTCAGATTGTATCTAGTGTCCCAGCTGGAGATTAATTACAAATGCGAATGTTTGTCCTGAATGAGAGGGTATAAAACTAAGTGCTGGTCTGTGATAAGAAAAGTTATATTCACATTAAATGATGACAGTACGAGGCTTAGTCATGTGGTGTGGTGAGGTGGGTACAGCGTGAGACATGATAAACCTCTTCTCTTCCTAGTGTCCTTGTCATCCTTAACCGTTATGACTAATTCTATCTCAATAGCATATCAACTCTCCGTGAAAGTTAAAAACTTTTTTATAAATGTAGAAACGAAATTATCAGAAAATTATATGGTTAGACAAGCAGCAAGTAACACTTCCATTTTTTTCTGGTATTTTGGTATATTGTTGGCAATATTTTCAACAAATTTAAATATCCCACTACCATACTATCATACACTTGCAATGAAAGCTATGAGCATGCTTCTGAAGCATGGATTTGGCGCTATATAAATGCTCACATTATTATTATTATTATTATTATAAATCTCCATTGTAAATCAAATTACTCAAGACTCTTATCCTAAATAACACATTTAATCAGAATAATTATAAAATAAATTACATATGATCCACACATGTTTTTGTCCATCAACATTTTAGCTACAGTAATTTACCAACTACCAACTTAACTAAAGTGAAAAGCAATTTGCAATAAACTAATAAATTGGAAGTAGGTTGAGAAAACCTTTACGAGGAAATTGGTTGTTAATGTTATGTTTTGGTACATATCCTAGTAATAACTGTCACTAGTTCTTAGGAGAAAGTTAGCGAGAGTAAAGACGGAAATGTAATTGGGTAAAAACTGAGTGAAGAGAGAAATATTTGCACGTGGCACACGAGTTGACTTAGGTGTGTAGAATGGCACTGAGGGGAGTGCATCAGATTACACAACCGAAGGTTTTGAGTTTGAATACTGCCCAGGGGACCCAGTATCTTTCGCATTTCTGGGAACGTTGAGCTGTGATATCACTGTGTGGTATGTTGTATCACACTCACTTCATAGACATCAGCTGTACGGTGGGGGCCATGCATGTCCTCGAGATGCTATATGTTCTCCATCAACCGTAGCCAGCCATATTTGAGCTCACCCAAATCATTCCAGAGAAGCAAAATGTTCTATTTTTAGGACACAGACCAAAAAAAATAAAATCAAATTAGGACACATACCTAAAAAAATCAAATTAGGACACAGACCCAAAACATCTAATTAGTCAAATACTGAAGTAATTGGTACATGAACTCCTGAATTATTTTAAATTCTACAAATTGAAGAATTCTAAAAATGCTCCTCTATTTAGAAAGACCGAACATCCAAATACATGTAATGTAAATTTGTTCCATTAAAATAGTTTAGTTTGCAGTCCTAAATGTTTACTTTTTCTGTCCATATCTTCAGAGTGACACTATCTACTTTGATACTTGTTATCTTATCATGATTGTTGAACAGTAAGCTCTTGGTATTTGTAAATGGAGATCCGTTCTAATCAATCACTTATTGTGAAGGAGTTCATGTCGAGACTCACATAGGCTGTAAACATCTTAAACCACGGCAGTCGTCTTTCAGTCCGTTCTTTAGCTGCCACACATCTGCCCAAGATGTTTGATAAGACAGTGGTTGGAAAAAAAAATCATTTTGAGAATGGAAATTGCATGTATAATCTTGTGGATGAACTCCTCATAATATCATATGTATCTTTGAGCCTGTAGAGGTTACCCAACACCTAAGCGCTCACCTAAGCAGAGACCATCCGAAGATGAGTTTTTAATATTTGATTTGATTTCAAGTTTTACGTTCCTGTGGGAATCTTTCACTCATGAGCCACGATTAAATATTTAATGATTACTGTATGCAGTAGATTTTTTAAAAATGTAAACAAGCAACGATGAACGTGAACTCTGAGTAACAAATGATAATGTTGGTAGTTAAACACATGTATAACATATTCTTAGCATGCAGGAAAGCTGCCAAGAATTGACTGTAAAATGCATAATTTAGAAAGCTTAGGTGACACAGTAGAGTGTTATTACTCTTCGGCTCATATGCAGAATTCCTTTGGATTTTTTTTATGTCATGGATTGTACTTAAAGGCAAGTGAAGAATTAAGGATGTTTCCATCTACTTTGCTGCTGAAAAATGATCTCCCCTCCCCCATCTCTCTCTCTCTCTCTCTCTCTCTCTCTCTCTCTCTTTCTCTCTCTCTCCTCTCTCTGCCACAAAACAAGGGGTATGTGACCATAAGGTATCTCAAGAGTAAGCCGAATTAGATCACGTGACCTGGGCAAGATGGTGGATGATTATGTTGACTCACAGTAAAGAGCAAAGCAGGAATAGGCGTCAATCTCTTGTAATGGAGAAAGGATAACACCTTGGGGAAATGATGGTCTCTACCAGCTACGTAAGACAATCTGGAAGTAGAAATACATCTCCTGTACATCACAACAATACAATAGCTTGTATTTTAAAAGAAGGTAACATCCAGATATCATATAGAATTAGCACAGTCATTGGGAACGTGGATATCCTTTCACGAAGCTCTCTTAGCTGCTAAGGGACCATAGCACTCTCTTAGCAATGTATTAGCTATCGGCAAAGAGAGCGCTGTGGTCTCTTAGTGGATACGAGACCTTCGAGAAACGATACCCTGTGGCGTAACAGTGCATCTTATTAAGTATGAGTGTAATTCGACATTGATATAACAAAATTTGGCTGTATGCCAATGTTCGAGTATGTGTAGATGCTGTCTCCTTTTTTGGTAATCATTATTTTCCTGATTGGATTCAGACATTGTCAAGTAAGCGCCGATGACCATTGCTTTGTTGGGATAATACCTACCTTCCTGATGAGAACAGACACCCATTGACGGAGCCGAACGTGGACATCACCACGAACATAGGTATACACCACGCCATCACGCCGAGTGTACGCTCACCCCACGTCTGAAACAAACATCACCCACATAAAATACCAATGTTCGGATATTTGACGTAGTTATTACTTTTATATTGTAATTTTAAATTGGGGTTTAGAACTACTTTCAAGCTTCTTTCACAACGAATTTCGGAACGACAGGAGACAGTTACAAGTAAGTTACAACCGTACAACCGCACATAAATCTTTGCGGTGAAATTGTTATATACTATTATATATATTTTTTTATATTATTATAATAACAAAAATAAGAAATTACTATTATTATTAAACATAATGCAGAGACGGTAAAATCGAGGACACTGCCTTACTGCATATATATCAACCAAATTCAATGTATTATATATATAGCAAGTAGAACTATGAATACTGGCAACAACAACAAAAATATTAAAAAAATTGTTGCCCAATCACTGACACACCGTTAGTATTTATCTGTTAGTTCTAGGCGCCTACCACGGCCACAGCATGTGACAGGATTATCTCCTCTTTGGACATGACGCTGAAGTAGCCGATGTTGGCGAGGACGTAGCACACGGTCGTCATGGGGATGCCGATAATGATTGACAGAGGCAGATTTCTGAAATAGAGTACAGTCAACAATGTGTCATAAATATTTGGTATCTGAACATGCTAAATTATTAATAATTTAATACAGTAGCTAAATTAAATACAGTCTTATTTTCTATAGACAATACAATGCATGCGGAGGACTTTAACTTGAGACTATCATCCTAGAATGGATGACAATGACCGAATTGATGGAAGTTCACATCAGCCTATATAAAGAACTACTGATCCCGATCCGGTCTGCCGAAATCGACGCAGTCGGAAGGCGACCTGGAAAACACTAAAGAAGAAGATGATGTTCCCGAATCTATCCCGAAATATTCATGTTCCTCCACGAAGGCTTAACAAGCGTTACGTATACAATAGCTTCGAGAACATGGTCTACGGCTCCCTGAGAAGAGAGGTGTCATAGATCCCAGATAGCAAGCCAAGCGTTATTCAGACGTTCATAAAACGTCAAGGCTGACAGCGTTCTGACGTCGGAAACTAACTTCGGAACAACGTCCTATCTCCCAGCCTTTGGTTTTGCAGATTGGATGTAAGGCTGTCCATCAACTTCCACGATATATTATCATGTAACGAGAGGTTGCGATATCTAAACCCGTAGTGTAGTTATCAGTCTTGATTCGTCTCAGTACAGGTAATACTCTACCAATGTATTGGAACTAGTCTCAGACCAGTCGAACGTATAAGATTGAGCCATGGATATGTGAATTTGCAAGTCAGTTATTGGTTGAAATGTTGGAAACACATGTTTATGTGGATAATTTGTCTGGTTTTCTAAAATCATTCCAGGTTTATAATTGGCATAAGAAATCATTACAACTTGATCCATTGATCTGAGCCATCTATCTGTGAAATTCAGAGTTGGCCAATATCTGCGAGACCTGGGTGACCCACTTCATGTGAGTGTTTAGAAAACACACGCCGGTAGAACTTTCTTATTTGTGGGTTTCCACACTCTGCAGATGATGAACTGTTACTTCATGTGTTGTCAGGTATTGTGCTTTCCTTCCTAAAGATTACATCAATCCAAACGCTACCATTGTGGCCTATTGAAATGTATTTGGTTGTGCAATACCTATAACCTGAAATTTCTCGTGTACGACAAATATATCACAACATTCCGTCTTGTCAGTTTAGGTACGTTCAAGAAGGAAATGCATGCAATACCTGTAGCGCGGAATGTTGCAGAAAAACTGCAAGCACTGGCGAACCAAAGTTGATAACACTGTCACAGCACGTATAGTACAACAATATAGCCAAATTGCATCGGCAGAATTACTTCCGCTATTGTTAGTGCTGGTCCTCTGGGCGGGATCGAACTTGCGACCCTTGGTTCCGCAATCCGAAGATCTACCGGCAGCCCCATGCCATGTTAAGACATATGCCCTATAACCATGATGTATATTCCAAACTATCTACTACAGTTATCGGCCCCTTTCTGGGACCACTCTACAGATCTGCGGTAGGATAGTCTTTGTTTTTCAGCAATAACAAAAGAACAGGAACCCCATATCCATTTATTGAATTGAAATCTCATGATAGGACCCACGCATTCGAGGGCGAGCAACAGTTTAATTAACGTGCAGCAGGACGTCTACTCCCGCGAGAGTTCGCGAGACACAGCATTCTCATATCTCAAGCGTCCCCTTTGTGCCACGATACCAATAAACAGCTCAATTCAGCCCCGTTAAATGTATCGGCGAGTAACGAACGCCAGTTATTTCACGTCCAAATGCATTCACTAGGCTTATTCCACACTTCAATATGACCTGTGTGAAATATACGGGCATTCATCAGAGTGGCATTTCAGAGATTCCACACAAGTGTTAGAAGGCCGTATAGTACAGAATACACTGAACCGAGTCAGTGGTGTTTAACTTCAACTTCCTGTGTAATAATATATAGAGATAAAATTTAAATATTAAAGGTTGTCAAATTCTACTGTAAACATGGTAAATGTCAAACATATCAATTTTTAATAATATGGATATTTGTCTCTCTTTACATGTGCATGCTCACGTGGAAAAGAGCGTAAACGTTTTCTTTCCTCTTTGAATTCACATAGTCCTATATGATTGTCGAATTTATAACATTTAAAGTTTACCCTCAAAACATTTAAAACATTATATTCATCTTACTATTTATGAAACAAAACTTTACAGATTTTGATACCTTTACCCACTCTTGTTGATAAATGCCACAGTGGCACGTACACTCGGTGTCATTAATTAATTAAATGGCATTCTCTCTAAAAATCAGAAATGGATCTCCCTCAGCAATGAAGGGGACTTCATTCATCATTGTATCTGTCTATCGTAGCAACACGTTTCTGCCTCCCAGCTGTGACTGGTAGTGTCCCAGTATGATTAAACCGTCGACTTGTAGGAGAGAGAATATCCGTTATGAGATTCACGGAATCACGATGTAGTGGTCGCGCTTCTGGAAGCTATCGTGAACGTAACGACATCGTAAAGCCTTCGTGGAGGAAAGTTTTACACTTTCGTGATCGTCAATATTTCCTCACGAAGGCTTCACGAAGACGTTATTATATACGATTGCTTCGGGAACATGGTCCCAGGGTATCGTGAACGTAACGACATCATTAACGCTTCGTGGAGGAATGTTTTACCCTTTCGTGATCGTCAATTTTCCGCCACGAAGGCTTCACGAAGTCGTTACGGATACACCAGCTCAGGGGGCACGTTTCTGAAGCTATCGTATACTTTAACACATCGTTAAGCCTTCGTGAACGAACATGTGATCATTATATCCCGAAAGAGTCCCATTTTTCTCCACCAAGTCTTAACGATGTCGTTACGTGTGCGATACCTTCGGGAACACCCTGCATCTGAAGAAATACATTGCAGGGCTCATATACAGCGATTGCGCAACGAGAGAGAGGGCGTGACAATGGAATCTAGTCCCGGCGATGGAGGGCCGATCTAAGTCCTTGTGTTGTCCTGGCGCACAGAGCACTATCCTGCAGGTGATTCACTATCCAGGGGGGTCATGTTCCCGAAGCTATCGCATACGTAACGACACCGTTAATCCTTCGTGGACGAACATTTGATGTCAATGATGATCCCGAAAGAGCAAAATGTCTCTCCACAAAGGCTACTTACTAACGATGTCGTTACGACAACTTACGTATACGATAGCTTCGGGAACATGGTCACAGGCGCGGAAGCAATGGCGGACTGTATCGATTCCGTTAACTTACTTTCTACTACTACTCCTCATCGTCCTCCCAAAATTGCAGCTTTTGCAGACACTCGAGTTTGTCATCTACAAGTGCGGTTCGTGTGCAAGATGGCCGATGATGTCATCGCTGAGAAGTGGTCCTCCGTCTTTGGTCAAATGTGAAAGATGGCCGCCATCGTAGCCAAGTGGTCTTAATTTCTTCGGGTTTTTTTTCAATTTAATTTTTCTTTTATTCACGTACACGTCTTTATGACTTTACGCGCTGACTGTACAAGGAGAAGCCAAATAAACGGACTCGCCACGAGAAGCCCGATAAATGGAATCGCAATGACAAGCCGTCACGTACTTCTTCCGTAACATGGACGAGATTAGATTTGCTATTGGAGACCATCCACAGCAAGAGCACGTAGTGACAAACTACCATTTATTTGTCGGCGTAAATTAAAAACCGATACCGACATTGTTTTGCATTTCAACCTGTCAATACAAAACCCTATAGTATACTATAATTCGGATTAAGTCGGTCAATTCAGCTTAAAGCCTCGTAAAACCGGTTTGAAGCGTAAGTGTGAACACATCTTTAGTAAAAGTTAGTGGATTGATTGAATTAATGTTTATATCTCACCCATAGGCGACGACAAAAAAATAAAATAAAAATGATTAGAATACTAGTGTATGCCTGGTAATGGGTGGAAAGTACGAGCGTACTGAGTCAATACTCCTTTCTGTTGATAGCGTTCTAGTGCTTCTGTGACTTGTTACTTTAATGTAGGTGTATGTAATGTACAGCTAAGTAGGTGCATTGGTACAGCTATGTGGATTTTCAGTATTGAAGGGGGAGCTACCTTTCTGACGTGATCATGCTAGGATGCGCTGTAATAAGTTATCATCCTTGGTCTGTCAGTTCCAATCGGTGGTCTTAAACTGACAAGTCGTGATATGTGAAAGACACCCCCACCCACCACCCCCCACCCCCCACACACACCCCTAACACACACACACACACACAATTAAACAAATAATAATAATAATATAATAATAATAATAATAACAAATAAATAAATACAAAATAAAATAAAAACCTAAAATAATAATAATAAATAAAATGAAATACATAACATTGTATAGTGTATAATGAGCTGACATCGGGATGGGTCGATCAACGTCGGAATATGTCTACAGCAATGGTTACTTCTGGTATCCTGTAGGTTATTATACGCGCGGTGAGGTTATCTTGGTATCATGTCCGGGAGGGTTTCATACATGATGATATCCTGCGGGGTACCGAGGAATGGACAGGCATGGTGCTACGACTAGTATTGCGGTGGTGCATGCTTACATGCGGTGGTGTATATGCTTACATGCGGTGGTGCATGCTTACATGCGGTGGTGTATATGCTTACATGCGGTGGTGCATGCTTACATGCGGTGGTGTATGCTTACATGCGGTGGTGCATGCTTACAGGCGATGCAGGTAAAGATGGTGTTTTTGAGGTGAAGATGGAGTATGGAAATATTCCATTGACCGGACCGGACGATGTGCATCGTAATACTCACTTGGAATATACGTGTGGTTTTCTCGTTCATAATTAGAGAAATGTACGTGACAGACATTTGAGACAACTCTGAATTGACAAGAGTTAATATCTTGGCAGACTTGGGTATCGTGTGTAGAAGCTAAAAGATCAATCACTCTTATAGCGATCTCTTATACAGGGAATGTGGTATAATATATTGGACCTTCTCCCCTAGGGAAAGGTACACTTTCGAGCTTCGGTTACTACAGACCATAGGTAGAAATCGGAGTTAGGTCACGTGGGCTAGGCAAGATGATATTGGACATGAGATCTTCGAAAATATATACTCAGGATGAGTAGGCCTACTGTTATTCATAAAACAGTTGACATGGGAATTCACATTTTTTAGATCTTGAATATGTTAAGTTATTTCAGGTAATATACGTTACTATTAATCATGTTAATGGGTCCAGCAAAACACCATTTCCTGATAACGATAGAGCCCTTATAACAGCAAAACTATATAATATGTGTCCTGTTCCAGGACCACAATACAATCATAACAGGATCCTGGCAGGACACTTTCACCTCGGGTATCCTGGGTATCGTTTCTCTAAGCTCTCGTATCCGCTAAGAGACCATAGCACGTTCTTAACAGTGTATTAGCTATTGGCAAAGAGAGCGCTATGGTATCTTAGTGGATAAGAGAGCTTCGAGAAACGATACCCTGGTATATTTTTGAGCATCCACGTCAGGTGTCCTGGCAGCTGACACTCTAGCAGAACACCTAACTTTGTTCGCGGTGTCACTAACAGATCCTCATCCTTCTATAAGCTGTCTCAATCGCTGTAACACGAGGCCACTATTACACTAACGAGAGGATTAGTCCACATTGTAGAGCACTACAGAGCTGCTTCCTCACACAGGTGTCCCAGCTCCGTCCGGAACACCTGCGACAAATCATCTGTTACCATGCGACATGAGAAATAAATGAACTGAACTAAATTGTTACTCCCGTTCCCAAATTAGAACATGACATAAATCAGTCCACGTTAAATTTGAAACCGTTATTCTGAACGAAGGCCAACAAGTTTATCACCCTTTACAAACTAGGTCAATAAAGTGTACCACCCTTTACAAACTAGGTCAATTAAGTGTACCACCCTTTACAAACTAGGTCAATTAAGTGTACCACCCTTTACAAACTAGGTCAATTAAGTGTACCACCCTTTACAAACTAGGTCAATTAAGTGTACCACCCTTTACAAACTAGGTCAATTAAGTGTACCACCCTTTACAAACTAGGTCAATTAAGTGTACCACCC
>JAVCKZ010054626.1:0-16847 GCA_034780755.1 Lepetodrilus elevatus | reverse complement strand
GCATGGGCAATACCATATTTTACGTGCATGCACGTGTCTTATTGGGTTGTTTAACGGTGGCACTTTGAATTTGCCTACTAGTATACTAAAAGTGTTGCCATTATGTGTTCCCTTATTTTCTGTCGGTTGTATAAATATGAAAATGGTTACTATATAATGCTGCTGACAAAAACATTCAGTGGGAACGCCAATAAATTGTTCATTCTTTTGTTTTCTTCTCTAGTAAAACGTTTAACAATTAATACAGTGACCAAATTATGTCATTTACTGATGGTTCCAATTGCAGATGGTATCATGCAGCAGGGAACTCTCTGAAATGTAACCAATAACACCAACAAAAACCAAATGACATTATCCCACGGTGCAGTTTTATTGAAATATAGTCATGTCATGTCATGTCATGTCATGAACTTTTAACTGAAATTCAGTTGTGTGACTTTGCAACTACATACAATACAGATAATAATGTTGACATCCCCCCACAGCGTGAAACATGAGAAACATGACAAATCATGCAGATAATATTGAAGTGTATACTTTCTTTAACTAACTGGCAAGACATTTATTGTACAAAACGTACCATGCTGTCACTTGTAACACATTTACCGGTAGTCAAGTTTATCAGAATCAATACTGCTGTTTAGAATTGAGTGAATATGGAGTTTAACGTCGCTGCGGGATGTATGAAAGAATACCCGCAATAACTACGGTATATAAAGGATTTGAGCTTCTCCACAAGTCTTCTCATCATATCCTTGGATGAATGGAATTTAACGTTTTATTTTTTTCATATTGGTGGACCGAATCTGATTGAAAAAAAATCCATTAGAATGGCTTGAGGACATATATTAGAAAAAGTTATTTGAAGGACAAGACTACAGCTCTATAGTCCTCTCCTAAATCTTTTTATTTCTAGATAGGACTATACAAAATGGTCTCTGGAGATTATCAATGGAGAATCTGATGGTGAAAATGATGTCCTCTCACACACCACACAGACACACCCCATCTATCCCCCCCTCTCCCTCTGTAAAGCTCTTGTATAGACTACAATATCAAACAGCAGTATGTTTTCTACTTGGACCCATAAGAATAGCATCAGTATTTGAAGAATAGAATGAACTGGATTAATATATCAATCTTGCTGCACCCTTAAAGACACATTTAGTTAATGATCACATAGCTCACTTGGTAGTTTCTTATTATGCAAATGAGGTTTAAAATATTTCCATCATAACATTTCTCGAATTATATGACCAAAATCAAAGTATAAGTATCCGTTTATTCTCCAAATTTTATAATAGTCAATGTATTTTGGTATCATTATTAATAATTAGATAATTTAACTTTCTCCATGCTGTGCCATTACCAAATACAGCAGTGAACGGGTTAAAAGGAATTTATTCATTGTGCAAAATATTACATACTCCTAGATTGTACATAAGTTGCATGATCAAATGATAGTAACCTGATCTCAAGGAGGTATTGTTCCAAAAATGAATATTTGTCAGTAATTTAATAATGTATGAGTGAACAAACAAAATAAAATGAATACTACATGATACTAGTAGTTATCCACTAGACAAGAGACCTGAGTTTCATGAAAGTGTCGTACTGCATTTACTGTGTAGTCTGGGCCTAAACCAGGGCGTGGACCTTGATTTAAGCCAGGACTACTGGTACGACCCTTTCGTTAAACGCAGACCAAGTCAGTAGTATTTGTGGACCAGTCAGTTAATTTAACAAATCGGGTGAACAACAAAGTCATTGCACAAGTCACACAATGCCGGGTTATTTCTGGAATTAAATAAACATGAAAAGTTCTTTCAAATAAAATAAGGGAAAATATTGCAAATATGACCAGACTATAATAAGGAATAATCAAACATTATGACTGAAATGGAAACAAACCCAGGAAATATCATAAAAACTTAACAAGATGTCATGTTCAGAGTGTCAATTGTCAAACACAAGTAATATATAAGTAATCTGAACTTGTTAGGCAAAGTCTTAACATGTTAGTGTTACAAATATTTAAGTCACAACTCCCTTGATAATTGGAATTTATTCCCCTATTTGATTTAACAAACATATTTTAAAAATTGGAATGATAGGTTATGCAAATAATGAAATATAAATGTAAACTTTTTGCCTAATCGTGTATACTGAAAGTGCAAGAATTACAACACATTTACTTCCTCTGTGACGAGAATGCATTTGCTTAACCCTCTCCCTGCTGGATTAGGTAAAAGCACTGCTCATTAGGGCATCAATGGTTGCCTTCAGCAGGGAGAGGGTTAAAGTAATAAACAAAGCGCACAGAAATACCGAATACATGGCAGAGCCATTCAATAATTTCCTGAGGATTCACAGAGTTGGAACATAACAAAATTGTATTTCGAAGCAGTTTCTTTAAATATGAATAGCTGAGGTGAAGTTTATTAACATTAAGTAGCAAATCTATTAAAGTTTCGAACACGAGGTTCAACGTTCACCAGCACTATATTTC
The DNA here is from genome assembly GCA_034780755.1 of Lepetodrilus elevatus. Lineage (NCBI taxonomy): Eukaryota > Metazoa > Mollusca > Gastropoda > Lepetellida > Lepetodrilidae > Lepetodrilus > Lepetodrilus elevatus. The sequence continues at coordinate 14,338 of JAVCKZ010054626.1, read as the reverse complement.
TATTTTACTGTAAATCTAGAATGCAAGGGAAGCAAAAGAAATAAAATATACTTAATTCGTCTCAACAAATTATGACATCACTTGATCAATAAATAATTATGATAGAACTTAAAATTGAAACAAATCTGTGCAAAAAGTATATGTACACACTTTGTGCCATGTTACATGGAATATTAACAGATTAAATACAAATTAAAAGTCTCATTAATTGACATTATGATCACATGTGAAGTGAATATGAAAAACAAAACATGAAATAATAAATTATTTAAAATTAGAATATGTACGTGGAAGAAATAAATATATAATGGATGAATAAATTATGACAAAAATGAACATGAAAAACAACGTATTATGATCCTATGAGCGACACATATTGAGTGACATATCTTGTACATAATCATTCCATAGAAACATGCTATAGAACAGCACTGTGATGGTATTAATAAACTAGTGCTGATATTTTGATTCTAAATATACAACAATACTCAGTTTTGCTTACAAGCCTCAATCGGGAGTGTTACAACATTGCCAATAAAGTTTTGGCTTTTGTGAATTTGTTAAATTTGAATGACATTACTTCAATGTTAGGCCATACCAATGATATTACTTGTTTTATTGCACCAATATCTAAAATTATATATTTCTTTAAATAGTACCTGGAACAAAAATATTTCACCATGTATAGAAATATTATAATTTAACAATTCCATTATTGTTAATACATGCAACAGTAGTTCATATGCCTTTGGATATCTGCACAAAATATATCCATAAAACAGTAATTAAATTTGTTTGGCCGTAGCAAATACATTCCTTCTATATCGTGTATACATGTTATCACAGAATAACTCCATGTATTTCACAGGCATATTATGGTATTAAAATAGAATACTCGTTCACGTATAATAATAATAATTACGCACAGAACAATCCCACTATTTCCGTATCACAATTGAAAGACTGTGCTGGAATGTGAATTACAGTACTACCTACGTAACAAAGTTGCTGCGATATCGACATGTCGCGATACATAAAACAGACATGGCAACAGCAACAGCACAGCTATACCTCTCTCTCTCTCTATCTAATAATATGCAGCACTAATTGTTAATATATACTTCCAAAATAAGTTATGAATATATGAATCTCTGTAAAGGTTTGAGCACATGTTCGTGGAATACAGACCCGTCTGTACGGTACAAAATGATGGTGACTGTATATCTACATTTAAGGCTAATATCAGTTGGAAGGCAGTGGCGTATAAACAGTCTAACATCAAAATTGATTTTTAAAACGATATAAGCTGTCTGGTCCATAAAGGACGACAAATTAAACAAAAATATAAATATTGTACTACCGTAGATCTACTTTTACAGTAGAAATCGTGAAAACATTCTGCTAAAAGATTCTAGTAATAATTATCAGTTTTGGCAAGAGAATCATATACAGTATATGTACCGTATATGGTCTCTGGTTTGGTCTACAAGACGTATTATCATACCATTACGTACTCAACATCAAGAACAGTTGCCAAGCTGCAAATAGCATGTGAAGTCTCTGGAAGTTCGTCCAATAACTGTAATCTACATTACTACGGTATGTGTAATATCAGAAAGTCTATTGCAATTTTAAAAGAAAACTTTGTGAATTTAGATTTTGATTCAATTTTGACCGAGATGAAGAATAATTTCAAATTTAGACCTAATGCTAATATCTGGCAACTGTGATCTTGTATACATTGCAATAACGGAGCAGCATAAAGAAATTTCATCATGCAAATTGGAATGATTATCTTCCACACACGACATATCTCCACAAATGATTGTCAGTTGTTTAGTACACGTATATTATTCATCTATACACAAAGAATGCTGACGGCAAACATTGTGCTTATCAGAATACAAATACTTCGTCACTTGAATGTGATACAAATTTCTATTTAAAGTATATTTCTTGGAAATTTTATAATGATCTTAAAATATGGAGAAAAAAATAAAGTATTATTATTTGTATCTCCAACATTTTCGTGAAAGAAATAGAGAAACTCCACTGAGTATCATGTGATATCAATGATATCGTAGGAGTTGATAAAAGTAAGCAGAATCTTTTATCAACTCTTAAAATAACATTGATATCAAAAGACAAGGTGGAGATCCTATTTATTACCCAAAAAGGTAACTAAAGCAATATGCTCAAATGCAAGGTATAAATATTGTACCTATCTTGCCTAGTTACTGTGACAATTGATTGGTGACATATTATTTTTAAATGGGAAATTTACAAAATTCATTAGGGAACAGAAAGTATCCACATTTATATAGTTAAGTTTCCATGGAAATTGGTTCAAGTGGAAGTGAAAATTAAAGAGCAGATAATAAACAGTGAACCAGAGAAAACTGGCTTATTTCATCCACGAGGAATAACATAGCAATCAAAAACGACGCAGAACAAACTATCTTTTAAGGCATGATGAACATTATTATGAAAAATATACATCTTGCAATATTATGATAGACATTGGGAAAAGGTAAGGATCACTTGTATTATGAGCTGGAATCACAGTGAATCAATCACAAGGCAATAATAGAGCAGAGGAATGTGGAATCAGCCAATCACAAACAACCCATGGGAGGTAACTCTAAAACAGTAACAGTCTGAACTGAGGCATGTCAACCCTGGATTTAAGTTGACGACTAGTTTTGGAAATATAAATAGTAGATCATAGTGTTTTTGGAATACCAATCTTCATTAATTTTTTTGAATGAAACTTATGTTTAAACTATATTTAAATCACTGGTTGCTGGTTTCATGGCTGACCCCATTTCTCTGTGGCAATGGAAAGAAGGCTGGTCTGTTGACCGTACGCGTAGGCACATATCCGGTATGTTACGAAAACATAATAAGCACAACAGCTACATCACGACTATGGAAACAAATAAAATGTGAAAACGTGAAATAAAGGGCGAATAAAATGTGAAGTGAATGCGGGCAAGGATATATAAATAATTTAACGTAATCACGTAATCTAGGCGTGACGAAAATCTAGTCACGAATGAAGGTCTGGAGGTAACAAGGAACAAAATATACAAATGGGACAATAATAATAAGAATCTCAAATTATGTACATTTAAATAAATAAATTACAAACAATTCCCAACAAAAAATCCTTGAAAAAGAGCCCCCAAAAGGAATGTCCTTTCACCAATAAAATCTGACTTAGAATAAGTTGTCGCACGTTACCACTAACTGGGTAATACAAAAGTATTCATCAACATCAACCACGCCAGATCCTTATCAGATAAGGATCAGTCAGTCATAGTAATATAAGGCACCTTACCTTGCAAGACTGAATATCTTGCACCACTATCTATACATCATCATACAGTCAACAATTTCAACAATTAGGATATAAATAACACAAACAATATCAGAATCAATACTGATCGAGTGTTTTCTTGATTATAAATACAGCCCTTCAACCAAGTTGGAGTTTTAGGATTACTTGGATCACAGATATAATAATTTAATGATTGAATGGAATTAAATAAAAAACAAAAATTAAATATATTTAACTTGAATTATTGATTTTCTTTTTCAAATTCTTCAAACATATCATAGTCGTAACTATATTCATAAACATTAGATCAAACATTCATTTTGTAAATGTTACATCCTTTCATTACTCAAACCGTATCTGAAATTATCAACGATTTGCATAACATCATTTTCATGGAAATTCACTTTTCACCTTTTAATTTTTTGTTTTGATATGAATTTCTGTTATTTTCCATCCTCAACCCCAAATGATGACATCAAGAAAAACAAACGTCGTCCCAGAAAGTAATTAATACCATGGCCTTGCAGGGGAGACAATCGCACTTAAACACCGAAATAATGAACAGCACTGCTTTAACGCATGCGATCCAAAAATGCGAACATACAGCTATTGAAAACTTGTAGCATTTAACCCTTGTTATGCCAGCTGCTTGTTAACAATCTCAATGGCAGTATATTGTGGAGCAGCAGCACCAAACACCCTGTAGGAAAAACAGTCAACTACCAGAAGATATCCAGTACCTCTATCGATATTATCTCACGCAGGTACCCCCTCCATCCATTACCAATGTTTAACAGATTTACATCCAACAGATAATTATGCAAGCCAAAATACCCTTAACACAAGAACTGCTAACTTATCTTGAAATTTAGCACATTTGTCCATATTTATTTTATTATTAAATTCACCCACAGGCATTTTTCTGAAAGTGTTCCAAAATGCTGCCATTATGGTCAATATATATTATTGGAGTGAATCAACAAAGTGATACATGTACTATGTTTAACAATTATATATATTAGTGTGTGTGTCTGTGAATGTGAAATCACTGCACAAAAATATACCAGTAATGTTCAATACCTGAGGAATTAGAATGAAGTTATATATAAGATATACAGATGAAATCTATGGACATGAATACCCAATGATATTGGCAGAGGAATGTTAGAATCATACTTTTATTAGCTTATACTGCATTTAGTCGGTATGTTACTAGCAGTTATCTACTAGGTTAAAAAAATGTATATTTCATATATAAGTAGCTCATCACATATATTTCTCTCATCCAAGTATTTCATATTAAACTGTGGATAAATTGTATGAAATATTATCATTGGTTAAAATTTATTATCATTAAATGGAGATAAGAATAACCATTATAAAGTTACAGTATTGTTTCTCAGGGGTATTGTTTTCGAAAATTTCAAATTGCACGGAAGTTTCATTTTACCTTTCATTACTTTCTTCATTTTACCTTTACAATTTGACTTTTTTTATATGAATTTCTTCATTTTACCTTTCATGAATTCTAAATTTCCTACCTAACATGCATAAATGGCAATAAAAGTCTACGCTCAATGTAATGCATGCCTTATGTTGTGGATCAAAATACATTATCTGCTTACAAAGCTGCATTAAATAATAATTTCTAATCACATTATTACATTTCTAGTATGTTTTGTCAATTCCAAGTTTAAACTGAACCCTTGAGAAACAAACTAACTTCTTATGTTCTTTAAAATTGACCATATCATTTTTTGGAATGTAAATGTAAACTCGGATAAATATCAATAAATACATTAGGCACTGGACTATGAAAGAAATCGAAAGATTAATCGAAAGCAAGGGTTGGCTGGTTGGGATATCAATCAATCTTTCAGACTTGATTCACTCAGGTTTGAGCTGCCGTTCTCAAACTCATGGATGCCTATGTCGGGATTGTACGCCAGTCCGTCTGCCGAGAGCGCGAAATGCAGCTTCATGTGTTTGTTCAACTCGTACTTGCGCACAAACTCCTTGTTGCACAGCGAGCACGTGTGCGGCTTGGCGCCCGAGTGGATGCTCTGAATGTGCCGCTTGACGTGATCGCTGCGACTGAAGTGCTTGCCGCAGATGTTGCACACGTGCGGCTTGGACCCCGTGTGGATCTGCATGTGTCGCTTCAGGTGGATGTTCTTGGCGAAGGACACGCCGCACGTGGTACACGGGAATGGCTTCTCGCCCGAGTGTGAATGCAGGTGGACTCTCAGAATGCAGTAGCTGGCAAAGTTCTTCCCGCAGAACTCGCAGGAGAACGGGCGGTCCCCGGTGTGGACGCGCATGTGACCTTGCAGGTTTGATTTGGTGCTGTACTTCCTGTGGCAGACCTCGCACGCGAAGCCGTTCTGGGAGTGGATTTTGATGTGCTTGCTCAGGTTCTTCCTGTCCGAGAAAGTCTTGTTGCATATCGGGCACGTCTGCCCGCTGAGTAAGGTGCTGAAGCGATCGGGCGCGAAGCCGTTGCCAGGGTAACCGCTGGAGAGGGACAGGGAGCAGTCCTCGATGTGGAGCAGCTCCGGCTTGGTGACCAGGTCCTCGCAGTCCTGCTGGTGGATGACCAGGGACTTCTGGTCGTCGAAGATCTCGCCACACACAGAGCACAGGACTGAGGGACCACCGCCGCCGCCACCGCCGGTGGAGAAGCTGCCGTTGGTGGACAGAGAGAAGCTGTCCTCGGATGTAGACGTGTCGTCGGGACGCGATGTGGGACTGGATGTGTCCATATCTGGAAGGAGAGGACGGTTGTTATGGTTACTCATAGATGTCATTTTTAACCCTCTCCCTGCTGGATTAGGCTATGGGAATCTTTCACCAAGTTGTGACGATGATTATGGATAGACAATACTCTTTATATCTCTGGTTGTCCAGGATGGAGAGAGTTAAATTTAATTACATTTGTATTTGCAAAAATATTTTTGTATATTGAGGTATTGTTTATGTAGGGACCAATTTTTTATATTTTGCCTATGCGCGACGAAAAAAATCAGGCCATTGCAAAGTACTCATTGTATGATACGGTAATGATAATGATAATATTAATATTAATAATAATAATTATCATGATTATTATTGAAGAGGAAATAATTATGTAGGCTAATTTGAACAATTTGCATGTGTGCATTAAGTATGTGAATGCAAAACATTGTACTATAATGCTATTAATGACTTATAATTACTCGTCATCTAAAATCTGTATCAAATGTAATAACATTCTCCTGTAACACTGTGGGTGGTGGAGACAATAAAAACTTGAAACTTGGTTCCTGAAGCACAGGAATTTAACATCTAGATAGGACTTTAAGAAAAACATATTTCATGCTGTGATCAAGCTCTAAGGCAGAACTTCCTTGTTGCAAATTCATTTTTAGTCATAATAACAGTTTGCTAGTATTGTTATTATTTTAAAAACGGAATGTAGTGTTAAAAGTTCGAAGATGACTGTATATTAAAATTAATTTTTATATTGTATCTGAACTCAATTTTGTCTTCTTAGTCATAGTGTGACTGAGTGAATATGAACGTCACTGCGCAAATCTTTCACACATTTGCGAATATCTTAGTCATGGATTTATATACTTATAAATGTCACCAATAACATATATATTTTCATCAGTTTCAATTTTGATAATATAAATAGATTTTAATACTCCACTATCAAATTATATATATACAAATGTATTTTAAATATATATTTTAAAAAATAGAATAAATAAAACAATAACAAATAAAATAAAATAAAAACATTACTACCGTATTTTCTCGATGATACCGTAATGCACTACCTTGTATAATGCGCAACACTTTCAAGGGAAACAATTCTGGAAAATACGTAGTTTTCATGTATAATGCACACCCTTTTCTCAGTCCGACAATGCGACAAGTTTTCATCACTAAATTATTTCAAACGTGCAAAGGTAAAAAAAAAACACTTCGATGGCAACCAGTCCAATAATATAAAGTTATCTCAATGACTAGACATGCACTAGCATAAATATTTTGACAACATTACTTAACTTTCTTATCACTATATATGCTGACATCATCTACAGTCAGTACAGCTATCGATGTCATGTGCTTCTCAACGGAAATGCTTTAAAATCCGGAACAACTCATTACGGTACATTCAGTAAAATTAATCTTGTAATACTCGTGAAGGAATACGATTCATCTCGCATTTGCTTTCGTATTTTATTGTCTCGATTGTTTTTGTGAAATTATGAACATAGCATTGTTTAATCATATTTTATCTAGGCAATTTCACTAAAAATGTCCCAAATTACATATCATGAAAATAAAATGGGAAATGTTCAACAAGTTCAAACGGGTATCCCATTGATCCCATTGATGTAACAATAGATAGCCATTGTTCTCATACTAGTATATCAGTCCCACCAGACCTTCATATCCCCTTGTATACATGAGGTACTTGGAGATAATACTAGTGTCAAGTAGGTCAGGGCTAGTGAGAGAGGATATCTCCTGGGGACAAACACGAGATGGGGGTACAGGTAAAACCTCCGTTATTGTCTTTGTTGACCCCAAGATTGTCACCCGATAACCGTTTAACGAGTCGTCAGACCAGCCACACTTACCCTCCCAGAAGATAACACTTAAACCTCAATTTGTCCTCGGGAGGGGCAGGAGAAGGCATAGATGATGAAGGTTTTGATTGAATTAAATATATTTTATTTATCAGAATAGGATTGGAACATTTGAGTTAACATGAAATATTTTCCTGTAAAAGAAAAAGAAAAAGAAAGAAAAAATATGCAGGCCTTAAAAATAATTAACAATGCCAATATAATTTAAGCCTAAGAATGTAGTATCCATGGTATGGGCCAGTGTAGTTTTCACAGACCTATTCCAGTATAAAATTGACGTGGATATCTTTTCACTTTCAGATTAGGACAGCCATGGGCAAGGATGGGTTTATGGCAGTATAATGTGGACCCTGTACTCTGTGCAGTTCATGATATTATCTCAAACCATTGTCCTCCCATGAATAGTTTGCGACAAACATTAGCACTACTATAGTTTGGCATGAAATGCACTGACACTGACAATATTTGGTGATTGTTATATAAACAGATTTGTTATTACCGGTGCAATATTTTTAATTATTTAATTTTGGTTAGGTAGAATGAAATTAGAAAATGGAGCTTTTTGTTTTTCATTCCATGAAGTATTTACCGAGATATATTTACACAGAGGTCACTTTCAAGATAACAGTATATTTCTTAACAGTAAATTTATTCCCATACATTAAACTATTAATACTAATGATACTGGGGCCTCCCATTAGTATTTGTAACAATTAATTGGTTCTCAGCAGCATTGCAATTCATTCATTTTTCAAGTAAAAAGAAACATGCACACCTGTTGGGCTTACAGTAGCTGCAAACCTGCATCAAGTATGACAACTGCATCATGAACGTGTAGACTGAGCATTAACCTCCTGTCTTTTCATGAAAAGGGTCGTATTCGACAGTACAGGAATAAAAAGAAGTTTGTCATTTCCTGCTATAGAAAAAGCAGTAAGACACTTTTTCGTGAAATTTAAGCCTTGTGTTTGGCGCTATTTTGACAATTTTCTTCTATGTTACCAGTAGACATTATTAAGAGACTACCCCGCCCCAACATCCTCTCACATTTCTGTTGTACATACCGTCCAATGTGAGTGGCAGCTGTAGTAAATCCTCAGGAAGGAAGTCCTTCAGCTTGTCAAACAGCTCTGGGAAGAAGTGAGCAACCTGAAGGCAAAAACTAACTCATTTAACCCTATCCATGTTGTAGGCAACCAGAGATGCCCTAAAGAGCTGTACCTGTGTCTAATCCATCAGAGAGTTAACCAGGTTCAGCTAGTACCATAAAAACAATAGCGTATTTTGTCCTCTTTTCTCACAAATCGCCACTTAAAATTTGAGCATGAGCATGAAATCATACTCAAAACGTTTCGGAATTTCAGGGCTATGTCTATAAAAATCCACAGAACACAAAAACTAAGTTTTAACCTCCAACATACCAGAGGCGCCGACTGCTGCCGGTCTTCCCCACTGTGGTCCACCCAGGTGCGGATGGCGTCGAGGATCTGTGAGTCGGACAACACCTCCCCCTGCAGAGTCTTAAGGGTCTGTAGCAGACCGTACACCGCCAGGTCCAAGAAACTCTCCTCCTCCAATATCTGAAAACAAGCATGATCTCCTTCTAGCCACTGAGAATAAATTGCTTGAAAATTTCGAAAAAGATTGTTGAATTACTGTGCGTGCAAAAATCATGGAAAAGATGCCCATTCTATGATGAATGTTCAAAGTTACCAGTCTCTTTTGAAGAATTGCACTGATATATCTGCGACAAATATTGAACACTGAAGATACAAACACATTACATTTTCAGTAAACAGAGTTGGCATCTTTAAATATTTTCCAAGAAGCTTGAGTATATCCAAATAAAAACAAATCTGCGTCAATTTTGATCTGGCTCGCAATACTTCGTCATGGTCAACTGTCAGTTAATGTGTTAACCAGTTTATGTCAATGAATTTTGATTTAATCTCGAGCTATCTCGTGTCAACTATTGTCTTAGTACCTTCTGCAAGTTCTTGGCAATGAATGTTTATTAATTTCTAATCTTAATCAGGAGGTCAGGGTTATTCTCAAAATGTTCTTACGATTTACGACAATCTTAACAATTCTTATAGTATGGCTACAAACTATTCTTAGGCTAAGAAGTTCGTAAGAATGTTTCGTGAACAGGTCCCTTGCAGATCAGTTTTGACATGGCGGTCACAAGACCTCGGCAGCATCGTCATCAGTCTCACCTTCTGGAAGTTCTCTGCGATGAACGCGACGCTTGCCTCCTGCAGCGAGCTGCACTCACACTGCGACGCCACCTGGTACGTGATCAGACACGTGTCGGGGCGCAGCTGCGAGGACAGGAAGTCGCAGCAGAGCGTGCTGATCTCCTCCAGCTGGAACATGAACGCCGTGGGCAGCAGAGTCAGCACATTGTCCTCCGTCACCGAGATGGCCGACGTGTAGCAGAACTCGATGATGCTCTGAGCTGCATCCGCATCCACGTCCGACAGGCGGTACTCCGCGGGCGACCTCCGACCTCCTCCTCCTCCTCCGCCCACGACCCCTGCGTTGCCGTCCAGGAGGTTGTGGAAGTACGGCATGCAGGCCGACAGGATGAGGCGGTGGGCGGGGATGCGGCGGTTGCCCACACAGATGATCACATCGCATAGCTCCGTTTTGCGCCGCAGCTGGTTGATGGAGCCGATGAGGCAGTCTGCGTGGTTCACAGACGTGTAGTGTAGGGAGCTCTCCATGGTAGTGTCAAAGGGAGGGCACTCTGTCTTTCTTCTGGCCGCACGAAAACATGGAGTCCTGTGATAGAAAGAAATTTGAATAAAATGAATGAATGAATAAATAATTGAAGAAAGGATAATGAGTGAATGAATTATCGTTTTATGTCACAGTGGCAATCTTTCACCCATACGTGAATAAATAAATAAATGTAGAAAGGAGAAGGAATAACTAAATAGTCAAACACCATTTGAAACAAATTTTCAGCTATAAAATTACGGCAAGAAATAAGATGGAAACATCATAACAAATATTAATTATGGCGTAAGAAATAAAATCAAAGTAGAAACATTAGAAAGAAATGAGTTACGGCATACAGATGGAGCACAGTATTCAACATCATGGAATCCCCCTTCATATTTTCCAACAACAAGTTGTGAATATGCTCATGGATAGAGATAACACTGGTCGACTGTCATTGGTCATGGACGGCCATGGATCTCAGCACAGGATAATGTATCCATGTCCTAGTATATTAGAACCCTAGCTATTGAGTCTAGCTAACTTCCGGGGCAATCCCATGCAGACAATCTAGATCCATACATGGCAATTGGTTATTAAATAAAATAACTGGGTATCATTAGCTAGTATCACTTCCTCATTACTGTTTCATAAACATGCTAAATATACGTATATTGGGATGGGAAATTGTGTGAACCAATTCAACTCCAACACTATGGGGGGAGGGGCACATGCTCATTATCTACAGTGAGTTGGTTGAACTTGGATTTAGAATCACTTTCCTGGTGATTTCACAGGCTACAGGTACACCTAAAAAACTTGCAAACATTGGAAAATTAATAGAATCAGATTCCTCAAATCGAGTTTGGAAAATTGATAGAAAATTTCCCCATGAAATATCTGCTGCCCCCTAATATATTTTGTTGAGTATATAACACTACCCCCAGTAGGGCTGAAACGGGTACCCGGGTACTCGAGTACGGGTCAGGTACATGCACTACTCGAATAGTAAATTGATACTCGAGTACTCGAGAGCGATCTTCCCTTTATCATGAACAATGGCGGACATATAATCTTTTTAAATTTAAAAATTAGTCTACTTTTGCTAAATAGTAATTACGACCGAAAAGGTAATAAAATAGCTTATTTGGCCATCTCAGTTTTGAAAATGTCCGGGAGAGCATGCCCATGGACCCCCTAGTTTGCTCAGTTTCTTCGCAACCGAGGGCAAGGCACTTTGCCACTTGCAGACAAGTACTCTAGTAGTCGTCGAGTAATTCAACATGAGTACTCGAGTACTAAATGTCCTACCCGTTTCAGCCTTAACCCCCAGATAGTGAAACAACGTTGGGCCGTCGTTGGCATGTTGGTTCGTTGGCAAGTTACGTTGGGCCAACGTTGTCTCGCTATCTGGAACAGTCCCTACTGATCAACATCATTGCCAACGACATTGTTGACTGGAAAATGGAGACCGGCCTTTTCCCATTTTAAAATATTTTTAAATGTTATTTTTACATTTAATTTATGAAGCGATCCATTACAAAATAAATGAGTGCCTCCAATGTACGACAAGGCACTCCACTGGTCACTTCTGGTCAGCAGTAATCCTGCTTGATTGGCAGCATGATGCTTGCATAGTGACGTAACATTCCTTTGATCTGGTCATTACCGTGTCAGGTGTATGCGTTGTGGCTCAGTCTGTGGATTACCGTCCCTGTGTAACCACAGTGTGTAACATGCAGATGAGTTGTATGTACATGTTGTCTCATTTCATGTTCCATACCGTTAATTAAGGAAGCTTGCAATCATTCTATTGTCGAACATGACAAACCGTGTTTTGTGGACGGCAAGTATCTATATTTTGTCATTTCCTGGTTGGTGAATCCCGAGCAGCAAAGGAAAAGCAGTGACTTTACCTCTGAGTAATGCTGTACAGTGTTAGACGTTCCCACTCACCCGGCAGCCCGATCCATTTCTCCTAATGTTAAAGGTATCCTACCGGGCTAGTAAAAATTTCATGTTTTGTTATTCATCATTATTCGGGCGAGTATCTTTTAAAGTTAAGTTCTAACCCTGGATGTAGACCAATGATGATTTTCTATTCAACAGTTCAAGCAAGTGACCCATAAATAAATAATAATATTAATAATATATGCATTTATATTGTGCAGCAATCCCACCAGCTATGCTCTGATTGCATGTAATTGTATATGTCATGCAAGCCTATTGTTACATAACTGTGAGACACGATTTAGTTTGGAGCAGTATTGAGGTTATCATTGATGCCTATAAGGGAAAACTGGAACATGCATCAAAATCAATAAGTTATTTTCTGTTATACCTAAAGTGTAAAAAGACTAACATTGAAAATTCTGTCTCGTCCTGCCGGGTACCCATTCAAAACTGAGTGGACTGGAGCGGTATATAGACTTTGCTCGAGAGTGCTATGCAATGGCTAAGTTAGGCTTGAACCTAGGACCTCCCAAGGTATAAGAGATACTCCTACCTGACTCGAGGCGACTGTGCTTCTATTGTGTGGTGTTTCTTTAACCTTCCCACTACTGGTGCCAATTTAAGATGCCTTATCTGATACTGATAGTATAGATTTCATTTAAAAAATAAATAAATTAATACATACAATGCTTAAGTTCAGGCTTGCAGGGGGGGAAACATGTTCAGAAAAGTGTTCACATGAAGTCATGGGAAAATCTCACGGTCATACCTGAACAGACAAGACAAGTAAGTGGGCAGCTCTCAGTTCAGACAAGCGTGACAACCCCCAGCGCGACAACCCCCTACACCCCGACAGAGCATCAGAGATTTTGATAACACGTCAAGAGAGGAAGGTCAAGTTTTCATTCAAATGATCCTGCCCATTGTCTCGCATCATAATATTGATAATTCACACCTTCATCTTGTCTCAACGTGCTGGGGTGATGGTTATCTGTGATAATGCTACATAGATGTACCACCAGTATCTGTTGAAACATGTTTATGTTAAGTATTTAGCTCATTGTGGGCATATCATTAACAGTAGAGATGAGTACAGGTTAAAAATAGAAATTAATACAAATTTGCGTTGAATGTAATTGCTACTAATTGTGTGTGTTAGAAAATAACTAGACAACATTTATTATAAATACCAGTTGTTTGTCCTTGTTCGTTTCAAAAGTTAATATTCTACAACTAGTGGAGTAAAGTGAACACCTGAACTTCGAACATGCTACAATAAATAATTTGATCCTACATAATTATGTAAATCCTTTCATTATAATCCTATAAATCCTGTAATCTATATGTAAATTCTGTAATACAAATACTAAAAATAGCAACACTAACTTCACATTTACATTTATAACTATTGTTTTACTTGTCTATTATAGTTTGGCATGAAATGCATTGACCCCCTTATTTCCTAGATTATCTTGGTAAATACTTCATGGAATGAAAAACAAAAAAACTCCATTTTCTAATTCCATTTGACCTAACCAAAATAAAAAAATAAAAAATATTGCACCAGTAATACAAAATCTGTTAATTAAACTATCACCAAATATTTTTGACTAAGTATTATTTTATGCAGAGGGGCGACGTTCGAAAGAAGAAACGGGTAAAAAGGCTCGATTTGCACGTG
>JAVCKZ010054615.1:0-16847 GCA_034780755.1 Lepetodrilus elevatus | reverse complement strand
TGACGAATAACGAATGCGATTCGTCAATGGTCTATATTCGGTGCACCGAATACGTGAGTGAATCGTTGCAGCTCTAGCAATCAGGACAGACAATCGGCGGAAGCGACAAAAGATTCTCTCAAAATGTGTCTATCGCAGAACATAAATCGCTGAGTTTGTCGCCACAAAATTTGCCGCTGGTCTGCAAGGCCCTTACCACTGCGTTATCTCCCAAATCGTTCCAAGGCATAACTTTCTGTGATTCAAGTATAATTTTCTATTTCAGTTTGCATCGACAGAAGATACGACCGGAACTGCAACATCGGGCGGTTCGAGCTGGCCTACAAGCAGCCTCTGGTGACCGTTCCTCCGTACATCGGCATCAGTCTGTCTGTGGACGGACAAGGCATCCGAAAACCCGGAGTCCCCCGCAAGGTGGAGGCACCTGCTACCGGGGAGCCATACTTCACCCCGAGAAACAGCGTGCGCCAGAGCCTGTCCTCGGACAAGGTGAACGAACCCAGAAAGGGACTCACGACTGTGTCTCTCGGGCCCGTGCCAACGGTCCCGAAGTCAAATTCAGAGTCGAACAAAGGCGGGAAGGTGATGTCGCCGACTGTCAAATTGAACAGTTCTCAATCGAACAATGTCGAGACGTCGGGTCAGTCTTCGGCGGCGAAATCCGAGTCAGGTACCCAGGAATCCGGGGCGCAGAAAACGTCGTCGGAGTCGGGACAGAAGTCGTCCCGAGCGGACGGGAAGAAAAACGATATCACCGAGAGTCATTCCCACTCCACAGTGGTGAAACACATAAACCCCCAGCCTCCGCCACATCCTAAAGTATGCACGCAGAGCGCAAACCTCTCGATCCTGACGTCGCGGAGAATCGTCTCAAAGACGTCCGTGTCCAACAACTACCCGGTGCCAGCGGCGGTTTCGGAGCGGCACGGCAAGCAAGGCGTATCAGTAAATAACGTGGAAGCCACGGATATACGGACAATGAAGCCGAGCGGAACCGTCAAAGGTAATAACCTGAAGGCCAGAGACTTCCACCCCTCCATTAGAATGAAGAAGAAGATGATGATTAGGAATAGGCCCAAGTTCGAGCGCTGCTACGTGCGGCCGCAGATAGCCGTCGGCTTTCCGCACGTGCCGTACTGTAGCATCAGCGTGGCGTACGAAGCCAAGAGTGGCACCGACCTCACGGCGCCCCCTAGGCTGCGTTACAGCTACATGACCAATTCCGCAGAGAGTGTCTGTCTCCCGGGTTTGCCACTGGGGGGTGTTGAAAGCTCGTAGCGAAGTCCTTACTGGGTCAACCCCTTTTAGATATCTCAGCTTTTAGGAACTCGTAGAAGAATAGTCTCTGGGTCAACCCCAGTTAGATATCTCAGATATCCCAGCTTTAGTTGGATGCATAGGAGCTCGTAGTTAAGTCATTTCTGGATAAAACCCTGTTAGATATCTCAGATATCCTATCTTTAGTTGGATGCATAGGAGCTCGTAGTGAAGTCATTTCTGGATAAATCGCTGTTAGATCTCGGCATTAGTTGAATAGGAACTCGTAGAAGAGTAATTTATGGGTAAACTCCTGTTAGATATCTCAGATATCCTAGCTTTAGTTGGATGTATAGGAGCTAGTAGTGAAGTCACTTCTGGATAAAACCTTGTTAGATCTCGGCATTAGTTGAATCTATAGGAACTTGTAGCAGAGTTGTCCATCTCGTATTCTTACAAGGATGATAATTTATATTTTTATTGATTTCCCCAGTTCCTGGAGGATAGAATTCCAATTTAAGAACAATTTATTCTGTTCTGATCCCTATATAATACCTAGAACTCTAGTTTTTGTGCCAGTCCAAAACTTAACTTAATCTCGAGTCCTTTACTTGTAGTCCGTTGCATTCCATCTTCCAACTTGTAGTATAGATAAAATATTATCTGTGATATCCTGAAGCCAGTATTGCGACATCGTCGTCATCGCTGTGAACTCGCTGGCTTTCCTTCATTTTGAATTTCATAATATATTTTTAGTGATTTTTTATATATATAATTGTACGTGTTGTGTAACTATCCACAGTTGATGGCTAACAATGGAGTCGAATCTAAAGTTTATATCTGAGATATATTTTCCCCTATATAAGGATATTGACATACAAGGTAGTCTTTGTCTTAATATATGGGATCATAACCTAGTGTAAATAATTTTCGTAATATATTTGGCCATTAAATCTGTGTTGGTTATGGCCTTGGTTATGGTCAACAAAATTGCTTACAGGGCATAAAATTGACAAATCAGATGTATATTTTTTTCTAGTAATAGTTCTCGACCATTAAGTAAGTTAACGAGTGCCAATTGTGTTTGCTTTCACGATCTTTTCACAAGTTGTATTGTGGAGAATATTTGTTTAAATAGTTGAAAATATTTATTATATATAATATAATATATGTATAAGGATATGTAACCAATATTTGTCATATTGTACATTATGTACAAATATAATATAGCAAGAAATGTATTTAAAATCATGCAATCAATTTTATAGGACCAAAGATATTTTCATCATTGTGTCTTTAGGTACGAGCATGTGGATTCGTATTTGGAACACGTGCGATATTGAAATCAGGAAATCTACAGATTAAATTACTAACATTTTGCAATGTGATCTTTCATTTATTTACTAACGGTTACTGTTGGTACTTTCTTAGTACATTTTTTATAATTTCTTTGTATTGACAATTTGTCACAATCTGACATGCATTAGTGGTTCGGTTGGGACATTTTTGGACCAAATTGTTAACAAACTCAAATTGAATCATGAACTTATGTTTGTATTTCCGTGAGCAATTTGCATGTTGATTCTTCCTGGGTGCCTTAGACAAAACAGTGACCAATTTTGACTTGATTTGGTGTAGGTGTACTTTACAGATAGTGCTTCATAGAAGTCCCTACTAATATTACTCTCCACTTTCTATTTAAGATCAGGTGATGACGGCTTCTGTGTAATCCCTCTGTCTAGCAGTACTAGTATCTAATCTTCATAAGAGTGTTACACTCCACCCCAACTCATCCAGAATGGTGTACATTTCCACATCGTCATCCCGTCATCTGTGACCAACAGGTCATGTGTTCCGCTTCTACGTTCTCCAAGCATCGATTTCTGTTAAAATGTTGTCGTGCAGTGTTGTCACCCATGATACTCGTCCACGATGTCCCCATGTTGGTTGTTCTACAGTCAACATCAATAAAAAATTGTTTCAGATCCTGTCGTCTGGTCATGTCACGATATTTGTCCTGACCGTCACCAACCCTGATAATTGTTGTAACATAGCACCCAAATACTTGTCTTCAAATCACCTTTATTGGTTGTCTTCAAATCACCTCTATTGGTTGTCTTCCAGTTGTCCTTGTTTATAATCATGCAGTCGCCGCCCCTGATAATTCCCCTGATAAAATTGTTCTCAAGTCACCCTCCTTTCCCCCCTGTTACTTGTCCTTGTCGTCTGTACCTACTTGTGCTCCAGTCCGTCACCCACTAATAATTGTCCTCAAATCCTCCACCCAGTAACATTGTCCTCAAATTGCCATTTGTTGGTTGTCCTCAAGTCGCCCCTGTTGGTTGTCATCATCATCTATGCTTCAGATTCTCCAATAACAACCCCTGGTAGGTGACTTCAAAATCTCAGTAATGTCTCAGTATTATCCTCAAGTCACCCCTATCAATTATCCTCAATCCTCAAGTCACCGCATTTAATTCTCCTCATATGAAGTCACCCCTGTTGGTTATTTATACTCACCTATAGATGCTTCTTGTCGTCCTACCCGGAACACTTATATCCCACCTCCTCCCGATATATTCATGCTTTGTAATATTCCATCCTGCACCTACTTACAGACCACAAACCTTGGCACTGGGTATCAATAATAGTAACAGTACATTGAATGTTCTAACTATTCATTAACCCTGACTTTCTAGAAGTAGAACCTTCTTCCTCTTGTACACCAGTCACCCTGATGCTTCTAGTGACATTCTCCTAAGGGGGGATAACTCAGTCAGACCTTTGCCACGCTGTCAGAACCAGACATCCTGACATGGAACAACTTTCAAGATGACACTTCAAGGTCAACCACTGTGGTTGGGTCCTGTTCTAGAGATCTATCGTAGCGCTACGACGGATGCGACTTCATGTCCATGTACAGTACAAGCTAATTAAAATCAGATCTCGTTTAGCTCCTTAACCCTCTTCCTGCTGAAGGCAACCGGAAATGCCCTAATGAACAGTGATTTTATCTAATCCAGCAGGGAGAGGGTTAATTGTTTGATATTTTTTGGCTAAACAGGGGCACGTTCAACAGAACAATTTGTAGCACTACGGGATGAGTCGTAACTTCTGTACGTTAGCATGAAGTTGCATGAAGTAACTATGATGTTTCAGTGGAATTGGGGGTCTGAGATCTAGCAATGTCCAAATATCTGAGCATCAATTTCAGATCTGATTTTAATTAGATTGTGTACAGGAGTTATTGATCACCCTAACTTTTATTTAGCAACAATCATAGATCTGCTGGTAAAACATACCAAACTATCGCTCCTGTTGCAATGGTTAGACGTCTGCCCGTTCATTTTTATGACGTTGCTTGTTCAGATAACTTCTCCAGAATGTGGATTTCATCGATTCCACATATTTTCTATTGATCCCAACTTAAAACTTATCCTTGTCAGGAAACATTTATAGCAGACCATGCAGAATATTCGAACTAATCCATCACAGGTTGATGTTGAAGTGTCCATTGCAGGTTGACCTTGAAGTGTTATTTCAGGAAGTTGCTCTCTGTGAGGTGTTTCAGTGGCAATTTGTGGTTGTCATATGACAAATATTCTCGACCCAAGTTACAATGTTACATTTATCAACTAATTATATTGTTTCAGTGTTTGTAGGTCCTTGTTTGACATGTCGTCATCAGTTGATGCACACAACTGTCACCTGTTCTTCAGATTCTCTGTATATTCCAATATTTTTGTTGATACTTCTCGTTTAAACTTAACATATTCACACTTATGTTACTAACCTTACATTAATATCATATCATTTTTCATTCAGTTTTATGTTTGTTACATGTTTTATGTGTATAACTAAATATTATTGAATCATTTTTTTAAGACGGAATATTCTTTATTGACACAAGGGTGGAGTTAATGTTATTAATGGCAATATGTATAGAAATAAGATGGACAAGGAACCATGCTAAATTATTCGTAACTATGGTGACAGTACAAGCCAGGAATATATTTCCGCCTTTTTTTAGTCGGCCATTGGCAAATTTTATTTTCACCATTGTTGCAAATAAGCAGCAAGCAATTAATATTCACAACAGCTCGGGTAGGAATACTAAATGTATTTTATGCAAAGGTTTTCATGAACACTTTCATGCATGTTGTTCAGGAAATGTTCATGAAGCATTTATGTACCCTTAATTCACTCTACGCTTCATAATGTCCATTTAAACTTGAGATGCTACCAAATTAATTTCCTATTTATTAGTGCTTCAGAAAGATTCCATTAAAAATATTTTTACTCAAATCGGTAGCATAGCAATATATCCTTACAAATATGGCCCTTTGTCCTGTGAAAACAGATATTCATACTTATTGGTAAATGTGTGGAATTTGCCGACTCATCTGGGTCTTAATTAAAGCAGCACAACTTCATTTTAATATTACTGCTATCTGGTATTTTTATTTATAAATATTTTTATTTTTTTAGATTAGAGTGTGTCTTGTGTTCCTTTTCAGAGTAAAGAGGAGATAACAATGAGTGTATTGTGTATTGACACGTCTGTTTCTGTTTGTCTTTGAAAGGAAAAAAGCGGCGTAGGAAAGTGGGTCAGGGCCGACCAAAACTTGCACCAATCAAATTGGTTCTGACCAGCAACAAATCATCTCCATACTATGTGGTGCGCAAACTTCCAATCATTAAGGTCCATATCATTAACAAGCACACGTGACGACGCGCCATACATCGGTCTCGTCAGTTTGTTGCACAGGTAGCACGTTACACGGGCATGTGCGAAGCATGCCTTTTTACAGCATATTCGTAGTCGTAGTCGATGTACCATATATTAACATATAGTAGCTATTTAAATGTATTTATCCATTATATTTATTTTTTAAACTTTATTTCCTATGCTGTTGTATTTTTCATATTGAACTATTATTACGCAAGACTAATTCATTTTTAGATAGAAAATCTGTATTTTTTAGATAAAATATTTAACAATGGCTAAAATGTTCATCAGTTATGGACTAGGTGGGTGTTTGTTTTAAGGTATAATTATTATGCAATTATTTATCTTTGTCAGAAATTCTGGTTGCCTTTAATTTAATTTATTTTATTTTATTATTTTCCTGCGAAAGTGTAGTGTAACTTTAATGCATACCAGTAGTAGATCTTCTTTGGGATCATGGTACTTTTATAAACATGCTTTGCACATGCGACACACCTATCTAACTCGGAATGGGATCTCGACACCACGCTTCACCAAATAAGCACGCTGATTGCTATAAAGCCAAGACCTTTTCAGATATAACCCGGATTTTGTAAACCTTGCTTCAACCTTTACTCATTAACCCGTTCTTCTCTTCGGCAAGGTTGTTTTTCTCATTCTGTTGTATTTCAGCCAGAAAGGAAATGTTCTTTTACAACATCCTATTCAGCCAGAAAGGAAATGTTCTTTTACAACATCCTATAATTCATAAGTTATTATGTCATTTTATTTTTATTTTGAACTAAATGATGCTGGAATGTGTATATTTCTAAAATATTAAAGTACAGTGTACATGTAGTTCTATAACTATAATAAGCATGTTTGTCAGAAATGTTAATTTTCCAAATAATTGTTACACTGGTCATATATTGAGATATTTTTTAAAGAATAATAATAATTCATATTTCTGTTTTGGGGTATTTGGCTTTTTGGCAGTCCGTGTTTTCCATCCTCCCCATCAATGACCCTGCATGCCTCCTTTTATTATATCGTCCTTTCACTTGTCACGTGTGTTTACACGTCTGTCACTCCAATAACCTCATACTTTCATCCCGCAAACCACAGCACCAACACTCACGAGATCACTGGTCTTGTACAACCTCCGGAAGAATGTCCATTTCTTGATTCCGGAAACTGATCGGAAATGCCAGCTCTCCTGAATGTTAGTGCTGTTAATTTCAAATTCCTCAAGAAAATAAGTTATCTACTGAACTGAACACTATTTACTGCATGTTCTGACTACTTCGGTTTGGTTTTATTTTATTCCAAGTAATTATTCAAGAGATTGCCATTCATTTCAGTTTTAAATTGAAGAGAGCCATTATTTGAAGAATAATGTAATATTGTTCATTTTCCAACCTTAATATTTAGAAATTATTGATCATCTAGGTACAAACAAGTCATGTGAACAAGTTCTTTGTAAATCCAGAAGTAAATCTAGAAGAAAAAAATCGGGTAGAGAGGTATGGGCAATTGATAAATATTTTTGTGATTGCTACTTTTGAAGTACCGTAAGGTTCTATACTATTGGCGTCAGTGTAAGATATTTTCTGTCATAGAGCTATGTCACAATTTGGTTGAAATATCCATCTGCAATGGGTCCATAGTTTATTGGCTAGTAACCATTTCAACAGGTAGGGGGGCCTTTAAAAACAATCCTGAAAAATTCTGATTAATACGTTTTTTTTCAATTAGCATTGAACTAGACAATGGTGCACCTGTCTGGGTTATTTTTACCGCGGAAACGAGCGCTTGCCGAGATCTTGTATCAACTATTGTGAGTTGTTCACAGGTATGTTTCCACACGCCTCAATGATACCCGAGAGAACTGTCCTGTCGCCTCAACCAATGGTCATCTACTGGCCGTCACGTTAGTATAGCTCGCCGTCTTGACCCGTCGTAACCACACGTTTGGTTTGACCAGTGATTGCGCGCACATCAGTCGACTAATAATAATTCCTGTCATATTTCCATGAATTGCAAACAAAAAGAAATGAAATCGCATGAAATCTTCATGTTTTATAATATTCGTGTACTTACAAAATCGCATGGAATGTTTTCCTTAATATTTTCTAATATATATTTTTTTTATCATCCCAAGACTGAGAACAAAGAAATTAAATCACATAAAATCGTCATGTTTTCACGTCGTGATATACGGTAGAGACCATACAATCCTGAAACAAATAGCAAAATTTACTAGTTAGAGCATACATAGACCACAAAACAGTTCCTATCGTAGTATTGACAGAATCCACATGTAATGAAGAACAACTAATAACAGGGGAAGTACGGTATTACGTTTGGAACAGAACATTTATACTGGATGTATGAATCGATGCCAATTGCTTGTCACTTCTCACACCTACTGGAGCACATCCAATTTCTCCATTAACCCTCTCCATGCTGAAGGCAACTGGAGATGCCCCAAAGAGCAGTGTTTGTGCCTAATCCAGCAGGGAGAGGGTTAAATTGCTATAAATACATGCATTTCCTTTTCCATTTTCTGCATATGCTTAGTGTTTCTGCATTGCTAGTTCCACGTTTCCATTTCATCTGCATGACCAATATATATGTATATATATATATATATAGAGAGAGATAGTTCTATACTATTGTGATGTATGTGTATGTAATTATTTACTTTTACTAGTACAATAGGTAATGTTCAGATTCATCTAAAAATACATGCCGTCTTATACTATAATAGTCGCAAATGGGTGAAAGATTCCTGCAGCGACGTTTAACTCCATATTCACTCACTTATACTATAATTAGCATCAAAAGACTCACAAGACTTTTCAAGATTCATCTCAATCTATAGATAATACTAGTATTTAATCTGTATTTAGATACATATATTTCTGCTAAAACTGACTGACCATAATTTTCCAAAAACAAATATAAACAAATATAAAATAGTATTATTTAGGGGGTTTAAATTCTCATTGACTCCTAGTGAGTTGAAGACTGCAGATATTCAGCTTATTTGGTCCACAGTACAATGAGCTTGTCATGATTTGTTCTTATTATAAAATATATCTGTTTTATTGAATGTCAACACCAGCTCTTCTCTTTGTAACAGAAGCCTAATGAACATGTTCCAACCGATTAGTACTACAAATGGTTCACATCCCTTGAAAAAAAATCCTGCATGGCGCATGTCTTGAAAAAAAATCTTTGATTCTTGCTGTTGAGAATGAATATTTGTATACAAGTAAGAGATGTATAAAAGATATGTTTATGATTTTTTAATTTCTTTATTTTGTTGGGGGGAGGGAGGATAAATATGCCTTTTGTTGTCTATCGTGCAGCCATTTTACAGTGTAAACAAATTTAACCATTGATAATGAAGATACTGTATATTATTATTATATTATTATTATTATTTCTAGTAGTAGTACTATTATTACTACTATTATTATTATTACCGTACTGTATTATTATTATTACTTTTATTATTAAATATTATTATTATTACTTATTACAAGTGAGCTACATGTCCAATTACTCAATGACAATGTTAATGTAATTCTATTTTATTTTTATGAGAAACAGAAAAGAAAACTGAAAGCAGAAAGGTGACTTGGCAACTCAACAACTTTCCTACTTTATTATTGTATATTCATAATCAGACTACAAGTTAATTTATTTTAATATATCATTTGAACAGTGCATGTCGATAGCATGATGTTACTATGGATATATATATCGTCAAGTATAGGTGAAAGATTCCTGCTGTGATGTAAAGCAATAATTCACTCGTTCACTACGAAGATATTGTTATATGGTCACTACGGTAAATGCATGATAATCGTCCATTTGAATTTCCTAAGTGTAGATCTGAATTTACAAGTAGTTAGAAATTACTCCCAAATTATACTAGTAGATATATTAACAGTATTAAATGTATTCTTTTTACTGCAGATTATTTTTACAATCTGAATTATTTTCAAACTTGATATCCACTTAGGCATAGTGCAGGTTATTTCCTTGGTCATGTTCACTGAAAATCTTCAGAAATTACTATGAAGCATCATACATTTTTTTTGTGACAACAGTATTAACCCTCTCCCTGCTGGATTAGGCAAAAACACTGCTCATTAGGGCATGAATGGTTGCCTTCAGCAGGAAGAGGGTTAACAGAAGAATTTAAAGTTAACAAGATATTTCTGCAAGGAATTTTGGCAGTCATCTGACAATCACACCATGACGTCAGCAATTATCTTTCATCAATTTATTAATAATAATTATCATATCATCTTCATTGAAGGATAAAACAATGACAGTGTCAGATCAGGGCTTCATTTCACGAAAGGGTTATACTGTAGTCTGGGCCTAAACCCAGTCATGCAGCATGCTTTTACTATAGCAAGAAATCACGTAAACCTCGATCTACAGTCCGACAACCGATGTGACAGTTTCGCGAAATGGAAGCCAATTGCATATACATAATACATGTACATTTCTTGATGCATTTTGTGTCACGCCAACCCAATACAGTCAGGTTGTACCGGTAGTTGTCGAATCTTGAGTGGCTATTGAGTGCAGATATTGATTATCTTTATTTGGTTGCTAGTTTTTGCATTTTTCACCACAATTTAAATTCTGTAGCCTTATCCCTTTCAAAATGATTTACTGTACGTAATATTAGAATATTATTGTTTTCCACACTATTTCTATGATGATATATGCCTACAAATGTTTAACCCTCTCCATGCTCAAGGCAACCAGAGATGCCCTAAAGAACAGTGCCTGTGTCTAATGCAGCAGTGAGAGGGTTAACTCTCTAGCAGGGAGAGGGTCAAACGAGCATGTTCACAATACATTATTTCAGTTTTAATAATCAATTATCTTTTGTATATTTTTTTTTACAAATCATATCACTCATGTTTTTGCAGTTTCACAATTATTATTTTCCATATAATTATAATGGAGTGAAGTTTCAGTAATAAATATTGCTTGTGTGCAGTGAAATTGACTAATTTTTATCCATAACTGCATGTAATGGAGTGTTTTTTTCAGTTGTAATAATATAAGTATGTGCAGATATATTAGTCTATCAAGTATGATAAAGAGTAATGTTAACCATTTTCAATGGAGTTGTGCTAAATTTTAAATATTATTGTCTACCCTCCTTTAAGTATTCCAAAAGATGTTCATGAAAATTAACAATAATATCATTGAAATTGATAATGCTGAATCATGAATAATATAAAATATTTTCTGTAAATCTTTAATTACCGTACTTGCAAAACCTCGAAAATGAAAGTTAAATATACTTATGCTTGTACCTTTAAATATATATATATAGGACCTCTCATTCCATATATAGGATTCCTCATGTCGCATATTATAGGACCCCTCATTCCATATGCTACTCCCTAGTGAGCCTTCCCTCCTTAAAAATATAATAATAAATAAACCCGCATTAATGACCCTTTTTTTTAATGCTTTTGTCTGCCTGGCTTCCGAACTAACACCTAACTTGATTTGATTCATTAACAGGTTGTGTAGACGCACTAATCGACAGCACGTGGGGTCGAACATGTAGCGAGTGTGGTGGCGGGCGAAACCTTCACCTCGAAAGCGATAACCCCAATTGCCGCTGCCGGCAGGACAGCATCATGGTCACGATGGAGATGGGGCGTGCCAGTAGCGCTCGGCTCGCAGGACGCCCGCCCAGCGCCCGCGGAAGAACTTCCAACGTCGTGTACGACAAATTCCGCAACACGGTGGGAAGCGGGCCGCCGTTATCCAACAGGAGCCGGGTCAGGGACGGCAATATTCAGATCAGAGGCCTGAAGATGGAGAAGGTGTTGTTGAAGTATTCCGACAGCGGTAACAAGAGGGCGGCGGTGCCCATCCTGACGGCAGGCAACCCACTGCCGAAGCTCTCGCGGCGATGCATCGGGCGCCGCGGGCTGTCGCGGTACGAAACCAGCCTGTCCGTCAACACCAACGCCGTCTACATTGACACTTCACAGATGGAAAACCCCCTTTCCATCGTCTCGC
Organism: Lepetodrilus elevatus; assembly: GCA_034780755.1. Classification (NCBI taxonomy): domain Eukaryota; kingdom Metazoa; phylum Mollusca; class Gastropoda; order Lepetellida; family Lepetodrilidae; genus Lepetodrilus; species Lepetodrilus elevatus. The sequence goes on along the minus strand of JAVCKZ010054615.1, from coordinate 4,807 downwards.
AGAGTTACTGTAGGTAGCGTCGTCATGGTGTCGTCATGGCTACAGGGGTTGCTGTGGAAACCGGCTTGGCTTTAGTTGCTATGGTAGTCCAGTTGCTATGGTAATCCAGTTAAAGATATTTGGAAAGATATTTGGAAATAACATGCCATACTGCTATGTATTTTCTAAACGGCAGTATCCATTTTCTTGATTTATGGCAGATTATTTCTACACGTCTTTTGTTACATAAGAAGAATTGTATGAAATTGGGTTGGGTTTGGGGCTGCCATGTTGTTTTTCTAATGTATTTATTTCTGTGTACGGTATTAACTATATTATACTGGCATATGAAAACAATTTTTGGACATTATATTTATGACTTATAATATTCATTTTTAATAAGCAGATAACAATCATGAATATGACAATGATTCAAATGGCAATGTTTCTTATTATGCATCGGGGAAAGTCGGGATAATTTAACAAAGGTCCTTGAAAACAGGATCAGGCATCATTGATGCATATTTTAGCAATATTAATTCAAACTGGGGGACTTAGTTCCTAGTGTGTGTGGCTACTTACTTGTATATATTTTGGAATCTTGGTTAAAGGAATGGGAGATGCCTTGCCATGAATACAGCATTTGAGAATCAAAATGGCGTCTCTTGTACAGAAATGGACTTATGGGGAAATATGGCCTTTCTGTTTTATTAGTTTTAGGTTAAGAAAATATGCAAGATGTTGGTTTGTGTATATATGGCCATTGTTTATGGAAACTGCTTCATTATACCAGTTGTTATTTCTGCTCAATCATTGCACACCGGGTAGTTACGTTTTGGTCAGGGATTTTCAGATCTCAAAGTTGTTTATCCTTGTTTGCAGTGTAATAATAGTGTTGATTGTTTATATTAACTCGCGGTCTGTGACCAGTAAGAGTTGTTCACTTCCTTCAGTCTCATTGTCAAGTGTTCAAATTATTCAACGACGAAGAGTCATCGTCCTGTTTTGGGTTGAATTTGATTAACCTTGTTATTGATTTTTAACAATATTAATAATAACTTTTGAATTAATTTCCATTATTCATCTTCATTATTTACAATAGCTCTCAATATGAACATTATATAACCTGATCAAACGAAGTCATGTATGATTTTTTAAATTCTTATTATTTTTTTTATTATTTCTGATTGGATATGATATATAGTATCATTTGATAATATAAACTTTGATAATACGCTTTACCTGGTTACCTGGTTTTGTACTTTGGTAACAAACCCTAAAACATCTCAAGTATTAATTCCCCCCTTTATTTTATAATATAAATCCAGTTCAATTTTTACATTAGAAACTCAACCAAAAGCTGCTCAATTCATGGGACTGGTAAAGATAAAAGCTCGAATAGTGGTTAGATATTTTAGTTAGGTATAACCATAATGTTAGTTTAGTAGTTAGAATCAACCTTTCACCATTTGATGCATGCATATATATACAATAGCCCTATGATAGTAATCCACTTTGCTAACTACGGTATAGAATTTAATTTTAGTTTATTAGTATCTAGATTGAGTTACACCCGAAGATGTACTTATCATCCATCAAACCGCCACAAAAATTTTGCAACAATGTAAAATATTCTGCATTACTAACATTGTACCATGGTCTATATAGGAATTTAGCTATAAAAACACAAAGTGAAGTTTGGGGGGGGGGGGGGGGGGTTCTTTGTGAGACTATACTTTGCTACAAAAAGACAAAAAAAATTTTTATGTTTTCTATAAAAGTATGACTCTTGTTTCTGGGCAAGTTAGGATCCATTGGCTGTCCTTCATCCTCTAAAACACAGGACGAGTACCTATTTACACATACGCTACTCATCCTTAGTGGTATCACCAAGGATCATATGCTTTGCTGTCATTTTGCTTACAGATTGACTCCAAAATGTTAAAATGTTACTTCAAATTATATCCGTCCATTGCAATTATGTGATTTCCTGAGAGCCTATCATGACTACCGTACTATCATTCATTTGTACTATTCATGCTGTAAATTACTACTAGTATTTGTCAATGCATATCATCTTTTACATTCCTTTCACATTCCTTTCACTTTCCTTTCACATTCCTTCATTCAACAATCATAACATGCATTCATTATCTACAGTCTCCGTATATTGTTTGTTTCCTGGTCAGTCTTTCCTGAAGGTCTCGTATCCACAAGACCATATCCACAAGACCATAGTAGCCCTCTTGTAAGTAAATGGTCTTGGCCGTCCTGTGTGAAATGGCATAAGTCCAAGGTAGCCTTGTTTCTGACTTTAGCAGTGGTGTAGTCTATGATTAACACGAGACACTGCTGGATTAGGAACAATCACTGCTCTTTAGGGCATTTCCGGTTGCCTTCAGCATGGAGAGGGTTAAAGTCAGAGTTCTGGTTACTTTAGTACAGGAGTGCCCTGGGGTGTGTTCAATCAGCACAGGGCTGAGTAAGCCGCTTAGCTAAACTGGTTCCATGTCCCACGGTTCATACAACTCTTGAGACAGTAGCTAGTTTGGTAAGCCGCTTGCAAGCCTTTGCGTCTTTGAACGCACCCCTGGTATCATCGATGAAGACTTCTTACAAGTGGAGTATTTGGTCTTGTCAGGGATACAAGAGAGTCAGGAAAGACTAAGCAAGCTGGTCCTTCGAGGTTTTACACAGTTGGAAAATGAATTGACTATTTAACTGAGCCAGTGTCATGGTCATCGCTGACCGTATAATGACCACTGACCAACATTTATGCCCCTATTAATAGCTATGTACATATATGAAGTGATAAAATCGACAAATGTCTCCACGCTGTTACATGTTGAATTTTTGTTTTTGACCCAATTGGTCGCCTATTCGGTTATTTATGAGCTTGTAAGATCCTGCAATGTTCGTTGTCGTTAGTCGTCAAGTTGATGTCGGTGTTTTTGAGTTCAGAGTACCCAAAATTTTCGTATATACACTTCCGTTTTGCTCAGATTATCTGTGATATGTTTCCACTTCCAACCTTTCCGTGTATACATTGTGTACGGTATATATCTCGTCTCAATTTATAAAATTATTGTTGTCAGGAGAAAATTAAATTTATCGCCTTAATGCGAAAAGTTGCAATAAATTTTGACAGTTTTCCTGGCAGTCAAATTAAAGTTTTAAAGAGACAAATCTTTTTTTTGCTTTCTTTAGGATAATTTGACGCTAGTTCTATGAAGGTAGTGTTTTCAGTCCTACCATGCTTCCTCATCGCGTATAGATGAAAGATTCCCACTGTGACGTAAAAGAATCATTCACTCGCCATGCTCCCTCAGCATTGATGCAAATAAGCCATTCACAATAGCAGAACTAGTCTAGTTATCTGCTTCCCCACCATAGACGATGACATGTGGATTCACAATAACAATAAAATTGACACGCCATATCATTTTCTGTGATATTACGAGACCTTTATATTTGGTCGCAGACAATCTTTAAAATGTGAATGTCTGAACATTGTATGTATATTTGTGTGTATATCTGTGTGCAAATTTGTGTGTATATTTTTCTATGTATTACTAACAGTATTTATAATTATGATGTCAGGGTATGTTTACCCATGGTTTTGCTCCTGGATATTTAGAAATCAATGTTTTCAGATTAATTTTTTTAGCGATTTCTTTTTTATATTAATTTTATTTGTTATTTCTTTAATAGCATTGTGAACAAGACAAGCTTTAATGAAATAATATATTAAGATTATTGATGCATGTTAATGCTTGTCTCCGTATACTTAAACAATGCGTAACATATACAACATATAGGCTGTATTTGCCCTAATAACAGGCTAATATTTACATGTTACAATATAGTATCATAAATTACTAATATTGCTAATAAATAATAATCATTGTCCTGTTATTTTTATTATTATTTAATAATTAATTATTGATTGTTTCAACTTCATGGTAAAAATGTCCATCACATAACAATATCCTATTTTTCATCCACTTGTATATCGATTTGAAATGTTTCTGGTTAATACATAAAATTTATTCTGCCCTTGGAATAACTACGGTATGTGCATGACATACAGTATTAGTAACTTTGGTATGCACCAGTAATCATAATGAACATTTTAACCTTCTGCTTACTGGAGACAACTGGAACTGCCCAGCTTGGAGGTTACTGGCATCCATTGTTCATAATGATTTGATTTTATTAAAGGTTATTAACTTCGTCTTTATATGACTGAGTTTTTATATAGAGTATACTGATATACATATATTATCCTGTGATATAAGTATTTATTTTAAAGTATCAAGGGTAATATTGTTACTTCGTCTTTATACGACTGAGTTTCTATACTGATCTGCTATACATGTTATCCTGTGATATGAATATTTATTTTAAAGTCGTGTGTCAATATATATATATTCATCTTAGACCTATTGTTTATTATACATCATACTTTATTTTTTGAATAGCAAGTTTTGATATTCAGAGTTTGTGCAGTTTTAACAAATTATATTATATGTGAAACGTATATGGAAATAAATATTTGTCAAATCACAGGCAGTATGTCTTTGTGTCTATTTATAAGCATAATCTTAAATGTTCTATTGGCCCTATACATCCGTTAGTCCCATTTCCTCCATAATTGTGTATGCATGACCACACGAATATGTATGATAGGGTTAAAGGCATAATATCACAGATATTTATGGTTGTTTTGGACTAGTTCTTAGCTACAACTTCAAAATGCATTCACTTGACATACATAAAATCATGTTTGTACTTCCAAAAACCTTTCCACCGCTGTTTGGTAGACAAA
>JAVCKZ010054604.1:0-16848 GCA_034780755.1 Lepetodrilus elevatus | reverse complement strand
ACTTTATTAATAAAAATTGTTGATAAGTATATCAACATGCGTCCCCAGGACTCTCAAAAATTGAAACCTAAGTGGAATCCTGGGAATAAATGCATATGAAATGTAACTGATATATTTCTACATCGTTTGGCATGGCTGGTGCCCAAATCGGGCATTCGTAGTGTATTTTATGATAAACGGAAAGTGCTACTTTCCAAAAGCTTCACCTAAAATTGCATTTCCTGTACGCCTGTCACGATAAATGTATATAATATGTCCTATATATTATATATGCTAGATGTAGTATTCAATACTCTACACTATGGTATAAATTAAATGTCTCTAGTTTGAATATTAGCGGAGATATTGTTAATTATGAGTTAGGTACTGATGCACAATTTTTTCGCTTGGTTACCATAGAAACACCCAAATTATGGTATTATAAACACAATTCCGGTCACCACAACCATGATTTTCGGAAAGCTAAGATAATTCTAGTCTAGAAAAAGTTGGTTGTGGTTTGTTATACGTCGGGTTGGGGTTCATCTCCCAAAATCGGGTTTGGCTGTTGCACTATCAACTATAATTAGCATTACCAGGGTGCCAGTCCATCTTTGTAGCTCTGAAATGTTCATATTGTTGTGCCAGATTTGCTTCCCATCGGAATAATTTATTTGCAGGAAGAAGAATAAAGATCCGTGCTTAGTTGTACAGAGAGCACGACATAATTTTAATAGGATGAAGCGAAATATGAAGCATGATGTCGAAGCAGAATTGAACCAAGTGGATAAGTAAGTTTATTGCCCCAGCGTGATGTGTCAAGAAGTGACGTATCGAAACGATACGTCCTACTATGTACATATCGTGCAGACAATCGATCGACGTCGTCGATTCATTGTGACGTCACAGAGGTTATGTCACAAATTTGCCTGTCTCAACATAGAATTTGATTACCTTTGATCAAAAACATGTTAATTTTAGGCATACTATTTCTTAAATTACATCTGTGGCAATAAATAGGATATTACACGATGTTCTATTTAATATCAACTTTATTTCACGAGGGACATGAAGTTGATATTAAATAGAACATTGTGTAATATCCTCTATTTACATGCACACACTGGCCGATTATGATCTAGTGAACAGTCGATCACAAGGTACAAATAAATCAATGAAGAGGTATGGTCATCTCTCTTAAATGGGACAACTGGCTTGACCACTTAATAAGGTGTCATAATTATTGTATGTGAAACGGGAGACATGTTCAGACAGCCATTATGTTGGATGTTCGTGGATCCCGGAAGTTTTTCCAATAAATATATTTTTATTTTATTTCATTTTTTTTAATTTTATAAAAAAGGTGTCATACCGTCATACATAATCTCACTGTCATAAATGGGATTAAACCTATGATAGATTGATGGATGGATGGATAGATAAATAAATACAGTAGCTCAATATAATATGTTATTCGGCACATTTAAAACTTTTCTAATACCATGATTTGATTGTTGTCCCATAACTCGTTCATTCCCTCTAAATGTTAACATTGCCTTTAAATATATCACAAAGCCAGTATTGATACACAGGTATTATCGCCATCTCCCTAGAACTGACCCTTACCTAACCTAACCCCAGCCGTGTACTGGACTGATACTGCTGTCTGTCTGTGTACATAACTGACCCCTATTGACCAGAACCGCCAAGCATTACGTGAACCGCAGCCGCGACACGACTACTGCCCTACATTCAACAAAGATTTGGGGGGGGGGGGGGGAGTTTCGGCTGGTCATCTCAGCAGTCAAGCGAGTCGCCTATCCTCTCCTTCTGCCTTACAATTGATGCAGATATATGATGCACCCATGACTGTCTTGGTGATCGGTGTGACAAACATATATCTACGCTCGTCTTCGTCTTCGTCATCTAACGACCTTCGTCCGAGCAATCCCATCCAACAGCCATGACCCAGCATCTCCAGTCTGTCGCCGCTCGCTCTCTCTCTCTCTCTCTCTCGATCTCGCTAGCCGGCGTTTGTTATTAGCTGCGTAAAAATAGGCAGGCAGGCAGGCTGTCCCAAGGTCGCGTTTGACAGTTCACCTGTGAAGCAAGTTGGTAAATAGCAAGGCTGTAACTGTGTGCAAGCAGTTGTGTGTTGGCTGTCGGAGAGGTACACGGTAGACTGCAGGGACTGTACAATAGCATTGAAGCTGGCCTAATTCCGCGGAAACTTGACGGTGACCGGAAACACTCTTCCTACTGTGACAAGACATCGTGTATAAAGTCTGGGGCTACAGTGTCCTGCTTTCATTCACCGAGGCAACTTCGTATCGGCCACACTGGACTTACTGAAATTCATTGATTTCTTCTCGACATCTCTAGAGTGTAGTGAATTGTATTTGGAATTTTAATTCAAATTTTTGTTAATCTTCATCGAAGTGGATTTTTATTGGAATTTTATTTATTTATTTATTTATTTATTTATTCGTCAAAGGATAATTTTTATTTAATTTTTTTTTACGTGCTGTTTATGTTCATAAGGACTTAAGATGTTGATTGAAAACGAGTGTTATCTTGAATACTGCCCAGAGGGTGTATACACACCAGCGGACTCACAGACAACCGTTCCGTTGGACGAGTTCTGTCCCAGCGTGAATGCCAGTGTGCCACGGTACACACGTTTGACTCCGGTGCAAGGCAACGTGCCGTACGACTGCGCGTGTCCCACTGTGCCAACCCAGCAAAGTTTCCTGCACCAGATCCTGACCGGGAAGGGGTACAAGAACGGCGCCCTGTGTCTGTCTCAATTTGTCAAGATGGAAACGATTCTCGACATGGCTGCTCGGAACAGTTACTGTGCAAGCGTTATGCACGACGGATTCACCAAATACCACCGGTGCCACCGGCACTAAGGTAAGGGAGCGAACAAACGAACCCACGCGGAGATTACCGTAAATATGTGCCTTTTCAGAGATTGTATTCTCGCTTTCTGATTAGTATCGTGTAAAATGTAGATTTTGATTTTAATTATAATTATAACATAATTATTATATAATAATTATAATAATTATAATTAAATATAAATATAGATTTTAAATTAACCCACCAAAATTATTTTAAATTATTTTCCTACCGGTAATTGTTATCCCATCAAAATTAATTTTAATAATTGTTCTGTAATGAACCCACGCGGAGATTTCCGTCTTTCCATAAATCTGTGCAGAATAAGAGCAGAATTTACTCCAATCCATAATCTATGAAATAGGGATGTCAATGGATTTCATGCCAAGCATGGAAAGAGTTAATATTGCCTATATCAGACAATGAAAACAGTATTTAGTCTTTACTTAACTATAAAACGTACTCGCCCAAATAACGATATAAATAACAATGTATAAAAAGTAACTGTTATTTCCTCATTTATTTTCATCGCAAATGGGTGAAAGATTCCCGCAGCGACGTTAAACTCCATATTCACTCACTCACTCAGTCCCATTTTTGCACCTATTTTTTTTTAATGTCCGTATATATTTATTTACATTCCATTACCTTTATTTTATTTATTTTAATCTTTAAATGATGAGCATTAATGACCATCTTTCTCATGGCAGAAGAAACAAAAATATGCCATCAAGAGCTATTATTAGCAAACTTGTCAAATGCTTAATTCAGTTGGGTTTGGTTTTGTACACATTTCTTCTGGACTAGTAGGTGTGCAATTCTTCGTTAAGACAGACTAGCATGTACATATCGCCATCAATCAATCAAGCTGTCGACGACGACAGGTGATATTGACACCACTATCATCTCATTGTTCTATAACAGCCACTGTAATGCTATTCCCTACTTAATCAACGTGCCAAGGTGACAACAGCCGTATCTAATTTCCGGTTTTTATTCGTTTCATCGTTCGTGTTTTTACAAAAACATACCACCATTTCTTCAGAAGTTCCAGTGCATATTTGAAACCATAAATTTGTTTTGTTAATAAGATATGTCCAATAAGATATGTCCAATATCTTTTTCTGTGAGTGAAATGTTCTCGCTGTACGAAGTACTGTTACATTGTGGTATTGATTAATCATTCGTATGTATTAAATTTTCCGACAAGACAAGATTTGACGTACAGGCAGGTTGATTGATGGTGTGTTAATAATATATCCAATAATTATTCATTTGTTGGGAGTCCTGTTGCCTCTAATGAAAGTATTTGTGTCTAAATTGCATTTGTTTCATTGCGATGTGACATCATTCACTGTGTTTAACCCTCTTCCTGCTGGATTAGACACAGACACTGCTCTTTAGGGCATCACCGGTTGCCTCCAACATGGAGAGAGTTTTAACCCCCTTCCTGCTGGATTAGACACAAGCACTGCTCTTTAGGGCATCTCTGGTTGCCTCCAGCATGGAGAGTTTTAAAGAGAATACAAGCTTGGTTTCAGTATGCTGGAAATGGCATGGTGATTAATACATTTAATTTTTGTTCTCGTATTTTCCGAACGTTAAAAGACATCTATTTGAAATGATTGTCACTTCTGAATGAGTTGTAGGGAAGGAAGTACGAAGAATTGCCAATGTTGACAAATAATTGATGAAACAGTGAAATATGGGGTTATAATTGTCAGAAACAAATGTGTCGCGATGGTTAGGATGTTTGCATTGAAGATATCATATACTCAGTTATATTATTGTTGAGCTGTCGCCTCTGGGTGAAATATTCCCACTGTGACGTAAAACTTTAATTTATTCATTTAATGTTGAATTATGTAGTTAAGTTTATCGTTAAATGTAAAAATATATACAAATGTGCATCAATTGTTTTATTTTCTCTGAAATGAGCATTGATACATATCTTTTGCAAGAATTGAAGTATTGCGAGAAATGCGAATATTGACAATCTCGGTGCTTTTCAAGGTTTGTTAATTGTTGAAATAGTAAAATGTATATTAACAAAAATCCATCGATCGTTTTTTTTCTTATTTGAAAATTGCTGATTCCGCTGCTGGTCTAGACTTTAATCACACCCCAGTATTCATAATGATAATCGTAGGCATATTGTACAAGTTTTCTAGACTATCAGACATGCAGAAATAGGTGCATGCCCTTTATGAAGGTTCTAGCCCAGTGAAGTTTGAGAGTTGTCAGACAAAATAGTTCTTATTTGAAAATTGAAGAATCTGATCCTGGTCTAGACTAAATGGGTGAAAGATTCCCGCAGCGACGTTAAACTCCATATTCACTCACTAGACTTTAGTCACACCCAAGTATTCATAACAATATCGGCATATTTTACAACTTTTCTAGACTATTAGACATGCAGGAATAGGTTTACGTCCTTTCTGAAGGGATAGCCCAGTAGAGAGAGTTTCGAACAACAAACTGGCAGTCCCAAGTTCAACTCCGACTAAGGAACCAAGTATTTCCTTGGCATGTGAGGAAGATTATGACGCGATGCCTGCATTAACAGCGTACAGTTTATTTTAATATACTAACCTTGCCTTATTACTCATTTTGTAATATGTTGTTGTCTAATTACTATTTTATTATTGGCCTTTGTAATATATTAGTAAAATCATTATTAATGCTCACTCATTCACTCACTCACTCACTCACTCACTCGTTCAATTCACAATTTCATGTCCAAACTCAATTTTTATATGCAGATTTATGAACAAAACTTTGAATTTAACATGAAATCATGCTCAATGTTTCATGATCTTGGTGAAAGATTCCTGCAGCGACGTTAAACTCCATATTCACTCACTCGTGATTTTGGTGCCTTGTTTGATAGAATCTAGACGCTGTCAAGGATGCAGTCTTGACAGTCACATGGTCATGGTAATAAGTTTGTCCTTGTGTAGTTGACATCCTATTTTGACAGTCGCCTACCTCGTTAACAATTTCACGGGCCTGTACAGCCCAGCTGATGAGAGTGGCGGTAGAAGGACGGCACATTACAGACATTAGATGCTGTCTGATTGGTAAATTGTGCAGCACCAGTGGTGCAATTTGTTCTGCCATTATTGATAGTGGTAATGTTCTTCCCGGCTTCTGTGCTTATGCTGGCTCCAAGGGCCTATGTATGTTGGCTCCAATGGCATATTGTGGCTCCAAGGGTCTATTGTGGGCCTATGGTGACTCCAAGGGTCCATGGTGGCTCCAATGACCTATGTATGTTGGCGCCAAGGGACTATGTATGTTGGCGCCAAAGGTTTATGGTGACCCCAAGGGCTTTTTCTGACTCCAATGGCCTATGAGGGCTTACGGGCCTATGAGGGCTCCAAGGGCTTACGGGAGCTTCAAAGGCCTAGGTATGTTGGTGCCAAGGGCTTATAGTTACCCCAAGGGCCTAGGATGATTCCAAGGGCCTATGGTGGCTCTAAGGGCTTTTTCTGACTCCAATGGCCTATGAGGGCTTACAGGCCTATGATGGCTCCAAGGGCTTACAGGAGCTTCAAAGGCCTAGGTATATTGGCGCCAAGGGCTTATAGTGACCCCAAGGACCTAGGATAATTCCAAGGGCCTATAGTGGCTCCAAAGGCTTATGGTGACTCCAAGGGCATATGGTGGCCCCCAAGGGCAAGGGCCTATTATGACTCCAATGGCTTATGATAGTCTCCAAGACCTGTTACTACTATTTTATAAGGACCTGTGGTGACCTGCCTATAACTATATTGGCCTATAGTGACTATCTTCAATGGCTTGAACTAGCTATCTACAAGTACATGGTGATTAACTTATGGGCCTATTACAAGGGCCTTTTAAGGTATATTGTAACATATTAAAGGACCTCACTTCAAAGGCTTATCAGGAAGATATAGGGACTATAAAAGGTATGCAATGCCTATCTTCACGGGCTTAGACTATATCTTCAAGGGCCTGGAGTGACTCTTCAAAGGCCTTTAACAAATCAATAAGGGCCTATAATGATTACTCAAAGCACACACTAATAGAAATACATCTAGTTTCGTCTGATGGAATTATTATTACTGATCATGTACGTTCAAGGCCAACTTCTCGCTCAATATTTCTTGTCAATCTAATTTGGTACGTTGGACTTCCATTTATACGGATTCTCTGTATATAAATATCTTCTCCAACATTCACTGCGGAATATTTTGGTACTACTCTGAAATCGCAGTAGGTGTTCACGGTATCGTCGGACATATTGATTTCCCAATCTTCGTCCATTTTCACACAGATGGAAGGAATTCTTGGATTTACTTCATTTTCCTGTCGCCGACTTTGAAAGCTGGTGTAGTGTATTTCTGGTCGACAAAAGTATTTCTGGTTCAAGCAGTCTCACTATAGTCGTATCAGGAATAGCTGATCGCTAAGATATTTTGGTTCTCGCCGTCTGATTGGGCAATTTTAAACTCTGTAATCATTGGTTAGCTCACCTGGGCTTGTATACTTGCGTCATTATGTCATGCGTCAGCTGTCGCTTTGAATAACCTGCCTAAGACTATTGACGACAATTTAACCTTCTACTTCCTAGAGGCAACAACTATACTAATCCAGCAGTGAAAAGGTTAATATAATATTAATTACAAATGTATTAATGGACGGATCAGATTCATATTTGACGAGATGTTCAACGTTCAACCGTGAATTATTTAGGACGTTATAATTTAAAGACTAATTTAACCAATATCAAATAAAATATAACGAGCTTACTGTGAACTGTCGCATAAATATTGAAGAAACTACGCATTATACTGAACAGCCTTGATATACAGGAAATATGATCTCCACAATATCTATTTATAATATTTCAATTATTGCAGTTTTCCCAATTATTCAATACCTTATTTTATATCCACAGTACAATAGCAGCCTGTATGGCCTAGCCCACTTATATAGTCATGTTATTTATCATACCTAGCTATTCCATATCATATATATCATACACACTTATCAGATTGTGTGTACGGTAGTTATCATAGATAATTTACACCGTAAAAGAAATGTCAAGATTTATTGTTCCTTTACTTTCTTCGACTATCGTATATCACTATAACAATGATATCACAATCAGCCTGCACAAGCCGCTAATTTTTTTTAATATATATATTTTTTAAATGACGTATGTAATTACGGCTGTCTGCGATTCAAGGACAGGTGAGAATACGATCTGGGTGTTACAGGTAATTACTAGATCCAGATTTTAGAGTGACCTCCTTCATCCTTGACCATATCTAACCTGGTCAGTGTGGTCCAAGGACGACTTATTGTCCTCAAATTTGGAAGGCTCTTCTGCTTTGTGAGGTGACAAGGTGACAGAAAGGTCACAATGCCATAACTGTACTGTACGTTCATAGCATCACTTGCCATGGGTACGAAACAAAAAGAAATATGAAAAGATTTGTAGGTTCGCAATAACTTTTGTGTCATCTGGTATTGTTGTGGGGAATGTAAGAATTAATGTGATTCCGGTTAAGATCGAGGTTTTGGTTATTTTATTTGTTAGTAGGTGTTTCATTATGTAATTAAGCGAGACCGAATAAATTACTTGTTTTACGAATCTGCCGGTATAATTATTGGCATATAGCCCCATTACAAAAAATACCACTTTCTTTTAGATTTAGATTTTAATTTTAATTTGTATTTTTTTTAGACAGATAATGTTTTATTTAGGCCACAGGCCCATGAAACAAATTACATGACACTACTAGTTGGGTACAGTTTAAATGCATAAAACAAGTATTTTGACAGATTTAGTATAGTTTCTGGACATGTAGAATTCATGATTATGTCTGGCCATATCCATTGTCTTAATATAAAGATAAGGATGACTGGAAACCATAATTTGATGAAACCATAACTTCATCAAATTATCTTTTTTCCCGCCTTTAAACATTTACATTTTCAGTGACTATTTATATTTATGTTTCTTTTCTCTTTCTTTCCAGGGATCATTTCCAAATACAAACTTTGCATTCAAAGTATACATTCCTGCCACTCGTGAGATTCAAGATAGCAAAATTCAGGACTAAATCGCAGTCATCATCTACCTGGAAACATCCATTATGAACCTGTCATTCATGGTGGGCCAGTCCATAATGGACTTATTTATAATGGACTAGTCCATTATGTCATTTTTTACAAATGACGGATTCAATTAGTACTTTAATTTTTCACAATTCATTAGTCTGTCACTAAAATGTTTTGCTTTTGCGGTGGACTAAGTAATCCATTATGGAACAATTATGGCTTTATAGTGGATTACCTATAGTGGATTACCGTAATCCAATTAAATAAGTCCTAGATCATCTTTGGACACAATATTGAATCATTTTTTAATAATTTTTTATAATGTTGTACATACTATTATTACTAAATTAGGGATAGATATGATAAATTATTGATATGAAGAAAATAAATCCATACAATTTATTATGCGATAATGTATACCAAAAAATGGGGGAATACACAAAGGAGACTCTTCTAAACGACAGTCGTGGCCTATGGGTGAAACATTCCTGCTGTGACATAAAACAATAATTCAATCAATCTAAATAACGTTTTCATACTGGGTATGCTCTACACGTCAAAAGGCTGCAAGAAATGTGATGTCACTATTAACCCTCTCACTGCTGAAGGCGATTTAAGTTGCCCGATCAAATGCAGAAATAGAACACTTTGATTTTGTTCAGTAGGGAGAAGGTTAACCCTCTCCATGCTGAAGGCAATCAGAGATGCCCTAAAGAGCTGTGCCTGTGCTTAATCTAGCAGGGAGAGGGTTCATTGTGTGGCAGTCGCCAGAAAGTTGGTAGGTTTATTATGCTATAACATTTGACCTCTTGCAAAGATGATCTTGCCACTTTTAAGTTTGTCTGCACTGATACTACCAACACCAAGATTTACGTCATTAATTTGGATAAGTCAATTGAAGTAATTTGGATCATGGTTCACGCGACAATGGATAATTTTATATTGGAAATTCATTTAGGTCGTTAAAAATTTAAATAATCCTTTTGAAAAAAGTTTGAATCCCTCTTAACACCCACAGTCTTTCATCATGTTGGTCCACTGCAATAAACGTTAATGATCATTTGTATTAGAAAACATATGCAGTTTTTTTTATGCACCATGGTACAGTGACTTAGGCGCATAGCGTAATGTTCAACATGTGACAACAGACTGATCCAAGGAACCATTCATTGTGTGACAAACGTCGGGTCCCCTGGGACCATTCATTGTTTAACAGTGGACCGATCCAATTGGGACCATTCATTCATCATTTGGCAGTGGACCATTCCATTGGAAAGACTAGGTCGACTCAATGTAAGAGTTATCTCCCCATGCATGGACACGTGGAACTTTCTCTGCCGTTGTGTTAAAACGGGAAAAGTCCAGTGACAAGAAACGTTTGATATCGGACAGTATTTATTCCGAAGCATGTGAATGGAGTTTGATCGTGAATTTAATGAATGGAGTTTGATCGTGAATTTAATCATTCCCGGTAATCAACATGTCATATTTCATTGTAACTGGATGTATGTGGTTACGTAATCGCAGTCACCTGATTGGATGATTTCTTTATGCAGAATTATGAATATGCAATTTGGATTTTTTTTTCAATATTTATCCACTATTTTGTGTGTGGACATTTTAACTATTCCACAGGCTTATTCCAAATACTTAAATCTCACTTTTAGTTAAATATGGAATATATCTATACTAGTCTAATGCAGGCAACACCACATGTAAATTGTGATTGCGAAGATTGTCATAAAACTTGTTGGTCGGTTTTGGGGTTTTAAAAATCATTTTTTTCCGTAGCCTCGTCATTCCAATAATTTTGTGGATAAATTATTGAGGTCACATATCATGCTAGATATGATTATTGAAATAATTTGTGCCATTCCTTATTTATTGCAGAATGTGGTGTGGCACACTGTCACAGCATAATAATTGAGATGCTTCACATTGTCAGCTGGTATATGAATGCTTAGTTAGGGCTTTTTTATTATCACTCTTGGGATGAAATGGGGCCAGTAATTAAAGGTCCATCAACAACTATTTAATAGAAGGAATTTAGAGACACTTGTGGAACTATGCTCAGTATTAAATACTATAAATTCCAATAACAGTGTCTCTAGCCATCTGTTAACATTAGAAATTACTCGTGGCATTTAGTTTTTTAAATTAAGTTTATGTGTTTCATTTGACCTCATGTTATTTGTAGTTCATTTGTTTACTTGGTTTTTGCCGCTATTGGCTGAAATGATTGATTTGTTGGATTTATCTATTGTTATTTTGTGTGATCCATCAGTATATAATTTACGTTTAAGATTATATAAATATATTTCACATTTAAAACGTAATTAAATTACATTAAGAACCGATATTGCGATAGCAACCGGGCGAGATACCGATTCAAAGATTTTGTATAAAAGTAGATCAAATTGATAGTTTGTTACTTTACATACGTGACGAAAATGGGGGAACTTTCTGTGTTCATTTCAAATAATTATTTGCTGTTCATTTTTATTTAAATTCACAGTTGACGTCACTGTTGTCTCAATAGACCATTGTTTTTCAATATTTGAAAAAACTATTATTTTTGGTCATTTTAATTTCAATCCTTCCAGTTGGATGTAACACTAGAATTCAGAGTTTAGACAATCCTCGCCTTAGCTATGCAGATTTCCCACTGATTACAATATATACAGGAAGTTATGATCTGCACATGCTCCACACTGTCCATGCAAATCATAGGCTGGTCATGCTAATAATGACCTGCTGTTAAACAGAGCTAGACTGGAACATGTTCCGGCCCCGCGATCAATAAACATTTAAAGTACGATTTCATGTTCACAGTCAAATTTTATATGGGGATTTGTGAACAACTATTCGTCGCCTATGAGTGAAATATTCCTTCTGCGACGTAAAGCAGTAATTCAATCGATCAATCAAATCAATCAAAGAATGAAATCGTACTCAAAAATGTTTTCTAATGTCGTTGCCAGGTTAAACAACTTTTCACACACTACACTACTTTTTGTTTGTTATGAAAGTAGTAGTTCGCTGAACGGGTTCATAGTAAATTGGTTTGCTCGTGCGTACAATCATCTCCTGCTTTGCTTTCGCTGTTCCTGTCGTAGGAGAAATATTCCAATTTCCCAGTGTGATCTTCAGCAACAAATCAGTTTTGTTTTTCCTACAACCCCACTGCAAGGGCCAAACCTGTAGCAAAAGTAGCACTACATAGAACTAAATAGATATGGCTAAACGGTCCCAGAGTGCGACGTAACACTTTGTAGTGAAAACAATTCTCTAGCCTGAACCCACCCAAAACATTGTACTACTACGCAAATACTAAAATCTTAATTTAACCTTGTTAAGATAGAGAATACTTTGATGTCTAATATTATATTACATATATTTTCTAAATCTGTGCTACAAGTAATGAGTTCCAACATTTTGAGTTCAGTCCAAAATAATTCTGTATTTAATACCAACTATAATTTTAACTTTTAATAAATGTCAGAAACTAGTAGGCTGCTTGTAAATAGTACAGTAATTGTACATATTTAAGTTTCTGTTCATTTTGTCTACACATTTAACCAACTGTATTATTTATTGTCCATCTTTGTATAAAATAATTCATCTCAAATTGTAGTAGATTATGTTATCTAGTACATTCCTGAAATGTATCAAGATATGAAAATGTTGTTATTGTACAGTCTTATGTTTTATATTTTTTTCTCCCCCATTTCATTATTGTAAACAACGGCCGAGATTACGAAACTTTCTGAGTACCATTTCATACTCAACTCAGAATGTTGTTCATAAAACGTCATGTGACGTCATAATCTGAGCACAAAAACGTACTCCTTTGAGTAGGGCTATGACGTCATATGACGTTTTATGAACAGTGCCTTGAGTAGAGTACTGAGTAGAATATGGGAAAAGTTTCGTAATCTCAGGGCCAGGTTTCCTCCTCTAAAGTCTTGATATACCGTTATTTTCCGTGTATAATGCGCACTTTTCATACCCCCAAACTGACCTTTCACGCGGGGGTAAGTGAAATAATCTTGAAAGTGACTATAAACTCCAATATAAAAACAAAATTAATAAAAATCTGTTTTAAATTTGATCACGGTATTAATGCTTGGTGGATAGTTAGCCATGCTTTTCCTTTTTCTGAGTTTTCCCACGTTACGTTGGAATAGATTTCGTGATTTTTTTAACCTTCTCATTGCTGGGGGCAACTGAAGATGCCTTATGTTAGAGACATTGACGTTGATATAGCATTGACGCGTGTTGTTCTGTTAGATTTACAGGCTGTATTGGGGGCTGTGACGATACGCTGACAGAAGTCCTCAACATTCAGCCGCTAGCACACAGAAACAACAGTGAGTTTACTGGGTTCATCCAGGGGCGGGGCCAAAGGCTCCAGGTTCAAATCACGTCCCGGGGGCCCGGCATCAATGTTCGCGAAAGTTACCTTTCTGACACGATATTGATAGTAAGCACTGACTGTAGAGTGGCAATGCAGTTATCATCCTTGGTCTTGTCAGTACCAGCCGGTGCTTGCAGGTTTACTGCAACATTCAGCGTTATGGATGTTGCAGGTTTCCTCCTGCCATAAACTGACAAGTCGTGATATTAATGAAATATTCTAGAAAGTAACCCTGTTTTAGGAGTAACTTTCTTGACGACGAAGGGTCAAATATGCTGGTTTGGGTCATTAGAAGGAACACTGAGTATTGATTATAGTTAATGATGGTGAAATAATTGCAATTGAATGATCACCAATGTATCAGTATTTTTATCTAAATATTTGTGGAATTGAAAAGTATTTGTATTATGTTTTGTTCTAGATTCTCAGCCGCGCCAACCTCCTGCAGCCACTGTCAACAGGCAGACATCCATAGACAGTGGCTATAGCAGCAGCCACAGCAACAATAACAGCAGCAGCAACAGCAACAGCAGCAACAACAGATCCAAAAGACCACCGCCAAGCGACAGGGGAAATAACTCTCGCAGTTTCTCCACAACAAGTTTCTCCACGGACACCGGAACGAGAAATTTGTCTCAGGCTTTTCCGAATCGCCCTCCTCTCTCTACTGTGCATCCAGCCAATCAGAGACCACCGGTTGCCGTGGGTACTGTGGCTCCGACCAATCGGAGACCACCTGCGGGTGGGAGCAGCGATTCTTCGGCCATCGTGTGTAATTGTGGGACAGACGCCATTCTGCTGACAGTCAGAAAAGAAGGGCCTAATACAGGTATTGTTTTTATTTCTACCAAGTTATTTTGTGGACATAATTATACAACTTTCAGTAATTCTATTGCAATGTGTTAATTTCTATCCATGTTATAGTTTGGCATGAAATGCATTGACCCACAGGGGGGCGACATTCGAAAGAATGAACAGACAAATAGGCTGAATTTGCACGTGCGGGTATGTGAAGAAGAGCATCATCACGTGCAAATCGAGCCTTTTTACCCGTTTCTTCTTTCGAACGTCGCCCCTCTGTAAAAAATAATACCTGCTGGTACTCAAAATATTTGGTGATCGTTATATAAACAGATGTTTTATTACTGGTGCAAGCGCATTTCATGCCAAACTATATTTGGTGATCGTTATATGAACAGATTTGTTATTACCGGTGCAATATATTTAATTTTTTAATTTTGGTTAGATATAATGAAATTAGAAAATGGGAGTTTTTTTGTTTTTCATTCCATTAAGTATTTACCGAGATAATCTACGAAATAGGGGGGTTCAATGTTAAATTTGTGTGTCTAACCAGGTCGCCAGTTCTACAAGTGCAGCAAGCCGAGTGGATCTGGCTGTAACTTCTTCTTATGGGCCGACGAAAACAACAACCAGTCGAGTTCTGAGAGCAGGTGAGTGCGCCCATTGAACGAATCACTCCTAACCCTCTCTTTGCTGGATCAGGCACAGGCACTGCTCTTTGGGGCATCTCTGGTTGCCTTCAGCATGGAGAGGGTTAAATAGTATATAACTTGGAAATTTACGTGTTCCAGGGGGTGCGTTCAAGATAGAATACAAGTATTCTGGTGTTGTGTATTCTATCTTGGAACGGGTTAGTACCCCAGTGGTTGAAATTTTGACATTTGGCTTCCAGTTTCGACAGTAGTCGGTCTTCTTCTGCAACTAGGACGACTCCATCGCGACCTGCTTCCAGTGCGGCAAACACTTCCTGGGGTCAGAGTTCACCGGATGGTGATAATGTGAAGTGCAAATGTGGACAGAGTGCACGGAGGTAGGTCATCATGTCTTTTGGGTCGGAGTTCGCAAATGTGGATGCAATTCACTATGAGTGATATTTTATTTATTTAAAAATTTAATTCGATTTATTTTTAGAATTGGTAGGTTTAGAGCCGCTTTCAAAATTCTTTCACTTATCGCGGCTTGTCAGGTATGGGCGGAGGGAACCAGAGTTGTTTTTCTTATTAGCATGCATAGTTTCAGTGATTGTACACCATCTGATCTTTCGACTTATTCAGACTAGCTCAAGGACAAAGATTTATGTGTACATGATGGAGGATAGATAATTTCAAACAAGATTTTCACACTATGTCCCTCAATTTCAGCCTCACTGTACAAAAGGAAGGTCCTAACAAAGGGAGACCATTCTATGGATGTCCGAAACCTCGTGAGCAGGGCTGCGGCTTCTTTCAGTGGGGGGATGAGCAGCCGGGCGGAGGAGGGGGAGGGGGAAGTAAGACGCCATTATTACTTTGGAAATATAAGATAATAACAATGTCAGAGGGTGTGATATCGTTAATTTACCCATGTAAATTACCATGCATGCGTTTCACCCTGGACATAAATCATAACGTGAAGCACAATATACACCCCAGTGTTCGAATTAATAGGGGGTCCGGGGGGGCATTTGAAAATCTGCAATGTTAAAGGTATCTGTGTGACCCCCTGAAAATCTCAGATTTTACCACCTTTAAGGTGGCCTATGGAGAATGACCCTCTCATTATTTTCACTATTTCGAACAAGTGAAACATATGCCATGACAGCAAGGACAGGCCAGAAGTTAAATTTAGAATCAGGGGATTCCCCTTGTTAACCGCTCTTCCGAGAAGAGAAATATGCACATGAGATGACTGGCTAGTATTACTCATGAAAATAGGAGATGATCAAAATCTACCTTAAATTTACTGATGTAAATTACCATAGAACATGACTGATCTTTATTTTGAATGTTATGCACAGATGATGGAGGTGGAGGTCAAGGATATGGTAGAGGTCAAGGATACGGTGGAGGTCAAGGATATGGTGGAGGTCAAGGATACAGTGGAGGTCAAGGTGGTGTTCAAGGAGGATACGGAAGAGGAGGTGGAGGAGGATATGGGGGAAAGGAAGGCAAGAAAAGGGCAGCGTCAGGCGATGGAGGGGGACCGTCGGGGAAGAAGAGGAAATGCGGCCTTTGTGGGGTCGAAGGTCAGTAACTCATGAGCAATTATACTCCAGCATACAGGGAGATTGAGGAATTAATCATATAGTAACATCTACATTTTATTATTTTTTACATATATTTGTTTTAGTATTTTAACGTTTCTTATTATTTATATTCTCTATTTAGTAATGAAATTTCAGTTTACCAGGGGGTGCGTTTCATGAAAGGGTTGTATATTTACGCTGGATGTAAATGACGCAGATTTACGTTTATTGTATTATAAATGTACACCCCTTTTGTGAAACGCAGCCCTGGGCATTGTTTCATGAAGTTCTCGTATTCACTAAAAACAACCTAATGATCAGCAAAAACTATGGTTACAAGAGTGGTGTGGTCTCCAGGGGCGGATTTAAGGGGGGGCTCACCCGGCTTGCACCCCCCCTAGAATTGGACAATTTTGTTCAATAAACATGT
>JAVCKZ010054593.1:0-16848 GCA_034780755.1 Lepetodrilus elevatus | reverse complement strand
ACTACTACTACTACTACTACTACTACTACTACTACTACTACTACTACTACTACCACTACCACTACCACTACCACTACTACTACTACTACTACTACTATTGTTAGTAGTTCATATAGATACACTTTACTGAAAGAAAATATGTTTTCAGGAGCGAGTTCACTGCACTGAGTTGGCGAGTGGATTGCAGGCAAGATGGTCTAAGATGGTCTAAGATGGTAGTAGACTATTCCATAGGTTGAACCTGATATCAGAAAGGTCCGGTCCCAGTATCTTGGTTTATCATTGGATTACTTCGTTCGTGGCCTTCACTTCACATTGACGCATGCTGATCGTGCTGAGTCGGACTACTGAGATGACAACCTTTCGGCTGTAGTTCAAATGACACTATGTCGATTTGTCCTCGAAATTCCGTTGTTAACAGATGACCGATTGCCAAACACGGTGCCCCTAACTATATGCAACGATTCCTGCTTTGATAATAAAGTCTAAGCCTGTTATCGATCAGTTAGTTATGTGTGACTGCATAATCCCATCATGTTGAATACCCGTGTCTACCATTCCTTCATTGTCCATAGTTAATGATCGACTCTGTCTCAGACGTCCATCTTAAGCATGTACGTCGCATCGTGAGTCATTTCCAGAACCAGTTTACTGCCACTAATTCGGTTAAAGGCCTCGGTGACGCCTCAAGACACTTAAACCATAGATTATATGCTTAAACAGAGTTTTAATATGATGGCTGGTGTTCGTATAGTAATAGTTAGAACACGGTGAAGGCCACGAGTCAACTATCAGACATTATTTAACAAGCTAATCAGACAAGTACATAAAGCATTTCTCGTATTTGATACATATTGGAGTCAATAACGTTGATCTCTCATCGGTCAAGGCGATGTCTGTCTTTCGTACTTACACGAACATTGTCCATATATATTATTCACTAATGCAATCGCAGACGAGCATAAGCTAGGAAGTGTTACGGTTCATGAACTTTGTCAATACACTGCGATTTTTTAATACACTGAGATTTTTCAATACACTTATTTTCTTGCTGCTAAAAAGATAACGTAAGCTAAAGATGGATAGTCTAGACATACATATACTACGAGAGGATATATTTCTTTGGTTGAAAATGTGGACATTTAAAAACGTAATGGCATCACATCAACGGAATGTTCTTACACGAAGGAAGTCCGTTTTCATCCTGGCATCTTAAAAAGGTCGTGTACGTCAAGTTGAATGTCGATCAAGACCTCATTTCTTCTCCGAATCTGGTGCAGTCACGAAACCTATTATATGCCTATTGAACGACGACTCTGGACAAACAAATTGGGATATCCGTTTATAAGAAGCATGTCCGGAACCATTGCAAAATAAGTCACGGGCCGTCAATTGTGATGACTGAATGTATTGAACAGGAGAAGTGAATCTGTTCGTCCTCTGAGATACGATTACTGTTTGGAACCTTGTGTGTAGGCTTGACGTCTTCATTCAGATGGCTGTGCTCGAATCCTAGTTATTCTTAGCTCCTACCAAGGATTCCCAGAACCTGAAAGTACCACATTACTTGAGATTCCTGAGACGAATCACTCACACTGTGCTTGTCGTAATGTAGTGAACTGCGGGAAGTTTTCACACATTTGCGTCAAAATGTAGAAAACTAAAGATAAATCATGTAAATTTTAAAATAAATACATTAAATAATACTAAGAAAAAACAACAACCACAACAATAATCACAACTAACAACCATAATAATAATAATAATAATAATAATAATAACAACATCCTATATATTCCTCCATTGAAGGTGTCGGTCGTAAAATCACTATTCAACAATATATTAATCTCTATAATGCCTCTGAGACTTTTACCTACAGATACTACTAGTTATTCCATTTTCAATGTGCATAGGTCATGTGCTTTATGGTAACTAGCATTACTTCGCAGTTATTATGCATGCACCATTCCATATTTAATTGAATTTAATCTTTGTCTTTCATCGATTTAGTTTACATGCGTTATTATGTAACCATTTGGTTAGATATGTTGCACATAGTTAAACATAAATACAGAATTATAATATTTCTGGGTTCTAGTCTTTGCTGCTCAGTCTATACTAGAGTCTCGAGTAATGCTCTTAATTAAGAGGAAGACAAAACATGTAAATGCTAATGTCATGTATTCATAGAGATAGATATTCCTTTGAAATGGAATGTAATATTTATAGTTGTATTAATTATGTGTGTTTTCCGCCGATGTACACAATGTCAACTTGATGTCCACTCGTAATTCTATTTAATCTGTGAACGTGTATACATTTGTCCCAGTGAAGTAAAAACGAAAACTATATATTAGCTTGTAAATTCAATGCGCACACAAGCATTTCTGTAAATACACACTTCTCGAAAGCATTCCTTATAATGCCTACCGGTACACTTTGTGACAGACATTGATCAATAAATCTGGCTTGATGTGCCAATGTCAAAGGTCAAATTGGAATTGGCTAATTTGCATCAGATCAAATATTTGAGTAAACTTCTTCTTTTGCTGTGAAGCATGTTAGAATTTGCCCGAGGTCGTCTTTCCTAGCCAATACTCAGCGTGAATAACGTAATTAGGTGACCCTTGTGCTCCGTACATCACTGCGTGGATCTATTTCACTACATGTAGCAAGCAAACATAGTCTGGAATCATGGACATAAATAGTACCTTTAGTACCCTTGAACAAACAATGTCTTTGGTCTGTCGGTACCAGCCGTATGAGCCGATGGGTGCTCGCAGGTTTACTGCAACATTCATCGCTACGGTTGTAACTGGTTTCTCTCTTGCCCTAAACTGACAAGCCGTGATATATGTAAAATAATCGTGTAAGCCGCTCTAAAACCAAAGAAAAAACACATTACTTTGTCCAAACAAAGAACAACCCAGAATAAATAAGGGATTCGTTCGAACTAAGTAATCTGCCTCAAAATATAAGTTTACGGATGTATGTCCTTCTTTGAGCTCGATCTCAAAGTTGCTTTAATTTCTTACTTCACTGGAACCCTACACGCTGTACTTGGACCCAGGGGGTAAAGACAATATCAGACATTTGACTACCAGGCTTGCGATGCACTGTAGCTAGTCACACTAACAGCTCAACTTAGAACAGACTGTGTCTAAATTCTGTATAATTAGTCCCATATATGTTACCTCATGGTACTTCTTTAGACAGAGTCGTGATGATTCCGTAATAGAGCTAATTTGTATGCTATGATGTCTTCACAAGAGGCGAGCGTCCTTTGGATGAGACGGTATTGCTCAAAGCAAGTATTTCACCACAGCCTGGATCCATTGTCGTAGTGTCCTCACACGCCTTTTATGCTTAATAATATAGTACTGTGTTGTATATATAGGTATGTATATATGTATGTATAGTCATCACTTCGTATATAGTATGTATAGTCTGAATATATGCGAATGTATAACTATGTTATCAATAATAAGTTTTAATAATTAATAATAATATGGTAGCCCAAACCATAAACACAAATACTGTCATATTGGAGAAGGCCGTGGGGCCGAAACGTTGAGATAATATGGACATCTTACACTATATAAATATGTTGTTTTGGTATGCATAAGTAGACTTATTTGTTCAGGGAAACACAATACTGTGACAGTTCTAGTTATAATAGTAGAGGTGGGATGGGGTGGGGAGGTGGTCACAGAGAGAGAACGAAAGCGATAATTTTCATATTTCTCAAATATTATGCCGGTTATCGATTTATTATCTGAACTCCAAGTTGGCGATGGGGCTATAATATTTTATCGCGGGAACATAAAAATCCGTTTACCAGACACTTAGAAAATTACAAAAATATGTTTAACCTTAATCCTACCGGTCATAGCTCCCATCGTTAGAATTGCGCTATTTTTCGAACATAGAGGTATAAGCATCGAAATTACTTAAATATAAAATGTCATCGTGATTCCACTTCCGGTTACGAAGTTATGGGTATGTTCGTGTACACGAACATTGGCAGGATTAAGGTTAAAATACATATCCTTTTTGAGAATAAACCTTATTTTCCTACTAGGCCACACCCTCGAAACACGGGCCATGACGGATGACGGATGACGGATGACGGATGACGGATGTCGGATGTTAAGTAGGCATACAGACCGATGTCTCGAGAATGCCTGGGCTAGTACAGTATACATCCAACAGGACTTTTATAAACCTAATTAACCCGTATAGTCCATAGTTTACCACATTAATTCCAGAAACACTATGTCACACGCGGAAGCTCTGTTGATTTACTATCGTTTGAACTTGTCCATTCGTGCATTTTGCTTACTATGTATAGTTGTCTCTTGTTTGTCGTTGCATTTCACAGATAGACAAACAAAACTTTTATCCAATATTACATTATTACTTAAATTTCTCTCTTGTACGCTTAATATACGGGCCATCCATTTAACATTCTAAAAGGACACATCTAAATGTCTCTATACGTATATTTTCTTGTCAATAGTCGTACCACATCCGTTCTTTAAATACATCAGCTGTCACCAGATTTCCTAACTGTGATCAGATATAGGTATGCACATCCTGGTTTGAATGGGTTCTCTGCGACTGAATACATGCTTTAATGTCTGATTCTATCTGATAAATCTACTACGGTATATTATAGTGACACATCGTGTGCATGACACGACAGATAATCCTTGCATAGGCTGTTAATAAAATACATCGTGATACCATGTGTCTTTCTAAGAAATTAACGGAAATATTAACAATTTGAAAGTTCTGGTTAAACTCGTGTCAAAGTAAAAGTCAGAAGTTATTTAGTAAAAGAGTGTACCCAATGCACTTGTGTAATCTTGATACTGAGATATAATTTTGTGTCATTAATTACATTTCAATATATATTAAAGGAAAATGGATTGCCATCATAATTGTATCCAAAGGGATCCATCACGCTTTGACCAGGGTGTACATCCATATATTATATAAACTTCTTGACAACATACCCGGTGATGGAGAATAAATCAACACAAACATTGTTCATCCAAGTTGAATGTTTTCAAACGCAATATTCAGTGAAATTTCTTTTAGTGATTTAGCGAACTATCCTACTGTTAAAATATCGTATTTTGTATATGTTTGCACACAACGAATGCACATGCACCATACCTTCATAAAATATATTCATTTTAAAGGAAATAAACCTACAAGGTAACAACCTATTTTGTTAGCTGTCCATGCATTGACATGCCATATTGCATTCGGGATTCATTTGCATCGCAACAGATAACAACTACATTTGTATTCCCGATGGCCCTCTCCGATTGGATTAGGAGTCGCTACATCACAACTAAATTAGTTCCATGCACACCCAACAGATAATAAGTTTATTTCAATCCATCACCGGGTATGTTGTCAAGAAGTTTACATAATGCAAGCTCACGTGATCCCAACGGAATATAACCCGTGGTCATCGTAATATTTGACCGTGAGTTTTTTAATGAAATTATATTGAATTTTCTCCACTGTGTTGTTTTTTAATGACATTATATTGAATTTTCTCAAAAGTTGATTACAATTGCAGGACGTACTTTAGAGCACGCGACACGTGTTCGCCAGTTTGGCTTCAAGAAGACACGTATCAACTACTGATAGAAAATGTTCCATAATTGATCTGGCAG
The DNA here is from genome assembly GCA_034780755.1 of Lepetodrilus elevatus. Lineage (NCBI taxonomy): Eukaryota > Metazoa > Mollusca > Gastropoda > Lepetellida > Lepetodrilidae > Lepetodrilus > Lepetodrilus elevatus. Next base: position 11,155 of record JAVCKZ010054593.1, on the reverse strand, counting down.
TTACATGTGACTGCATATAATTCCATCACGCTGAGGACACTCGTCTGCCATGTCTTCTTTGTGAGATCTGCTGTGCAAAACTTAATCATCTCCTCTGTCTCAGACGAACAACATGGTGGGGCTCGTGTCAACTCTAGCTCCAGTTGTCGTGCATGTCATTCACTGCTTCTAATTCAGTTACAGGACACGATGACACAGCGGACACTTCTTGAACCCAAGTATTCCGAGAGGCATGATGCTCACCGGCAACATCCTCCACACTTGAGTCAACGTCAGATTAGAAGCAGTAAAATTGATATAAACTATTAGGTAACAAGTCGATGGCAAAATATCCCTTACAATGAAATAATTTGTAGATTGTGTAATGTGTATGATATATGTTTTAAAATGTCCATCCTTTAACGAAAATCCCCAAATACTATTATAATCGTCCAACTATTCTTATATTTCGTGAATTGTTCAACACTAAGAAAGCCAGTCTACTAAGAAAATGGTCTGCCTTCTGTAAAATTATTAATGACACCTTCAAACTGTAATATGTATATGCCTTCATTGTATAGTTATACTTATGTCATGACTCCTCCTGTAAACCCCTCATGCTGTTGTAAACTCACAGCCCCAGAGTGAATAAAGTTCAGTTCAGTTCAGACAGTGCAATGCAAAGCTGTCTCGCCAAAGACGACCCCCCATCCTCTGAAATAAACGAACATTCCCTACTTAATATCCTAAAAAATTGAAGTAGGCAGTAGCCACGTGTTTCAGAGGAAAAATAAAATATTTGAAGCACAACCATCCATAACCATACATTGCCTCTATAATCAGTCGCATGCAGAGTAGTCATAGGCTTAGCTACGACGGAAACATGAAACGGAATAAAGCCTTCCGAATGTTTACAATATTCTAGTACTGCATGGAATGACACAGGAAACTAGCCCAGCTTGTAATATTGCACTGCACGTAACGTGTATGTATGGCTGTATTCGATTCACGACCCTACTGTCCCGAGTATTAGGTCATGGAGTATGCTCAGTGAGTACTTGAATCGAACAGCAGGAATATACACCGAGTGAAACAATATGTGACAAAATAAAATGTATAAATAAATTGATCTCCTTCTTCAACCGTACTGCTTTCTCACAAAGGATATAATATAAATTATTGTCAACATGTTAACAGATTAATACTAGTACATATATATTTTCTTTCGCCATCTTCAAGTGGGGAGTATACTCCTGACCTCTCCTGGCCTGTTCTATTGGTAATTTCATCAGTCGGGTGTCACCTTGGGATGATCGATCGAGTCGTGAATCGAATACAGCCTCTTATATGTGATTCCGTGGTGGCCATGCTACATGTAATGCGATACGATCAAACCAAAAGGCATGACGCGTCCTTTATCAAGTATATAATTGGACAACCAGATCCAATCAGTGACTGACATGATCTGAAAGTGTCGTCACCAGTCACGAGGCTAGAATATTTCCCATCGATCGTAATGACCTCGGAGCGTCTAACCCAGTGCTACATGTACATGATAGGTGTTCAAGGCCCCCAGACAACACAGTATTGCCATATACTGATCGACAATGGGAAGTCCCAACAGACAACAATCAATAAGCAAAGGTCGAGATATCCATATCTTAACCCTATCCCTGCTGGATTAAGCACATACACTGCTATTTATGGCATTTCATATGTAGAGAGATATGGCATACACTCAAATATACATACATCTACGATATTTCTTGAACTAAAGTGAAACTAAAAATGCGAAGAACATTCACTTAGCATACACAGTACATGGCTGCATACCTCCAAAGAAATGTCACCGGAAGTGGAGTGGGAAGGACTAGTTAGCCATCACTCTGAAAAGGGAAACGTATTTCTAAAAGCTACTGACGTGTTGGGCAATAAGGTACATGTTCCGCATGTCACACTGGTTTTCAATGTATCATCTTATTATTTTCATATTTTAGTATTTTTCTATCGTTTGACCATGAAGTATGTCAATGAATCCTTTGCCTAATACCCTATGAGCAATGGTACAGTACAGATACGTAAGTGTTCATTCACCTCAATTCCAGGAACATCGATTGACAGAAAATTACATTCTTAGATATCCGTGTGATGTGAGTAGTTGAATGACGAATTAGAATTATCGTCGTTCTTTTCTCTTTCCTGGAATTGATACCCGAAGAATTCATCCCTGTCCTTCATTATATACTGAAAGAACCGATTTGAAAAACAAGTGTGCAAACACGATAAAACCCTACGATAAAGCATTACACCAATTGCAGGATAACCAGGGTTATAAAGAATTGAAGTCCTTGGACGATGTCGATATTAATCAAACAGAAGATCACACTTGATAATGAGATAAAAACTCAAGTGTCTGACAGCTCAATCATCTCGCTCTTTTGTCTTCAAATTGATACTCAGTTCACCTGACTTTTTTCCCGTGTAAGGGAAGTTAGATTGAGTGTCGACCAAGGCCTTAAATTCACGACCAACACATTCATTTCACGGAGAATAATGCGAGAACAAAACCTATTAGAAGGAGAATCTCTTAAAACAAACTGGCGTATCCATCTATTGAAAACCAAAGACATTGTCAGTAACATTGTGATCGATGACAAAATCGAACGGATGAAATCAGTCTGAGCGTAAAGAGAGAGGATCTTCGGATCCCGGTGATCCGGTACTTCTCTGCGTTGAAGAGTTTGAAAGTCAAAGCATGTATGTATACATATAGTGCACATGCACACATACACACACACACACACACACACACACATTAACTATTGCTTATCTACCAATGGTAGCTCATGGATCTTACTGTAACATAAAGTGATTGCATATTGTTATCATCCTATAGAAAAGAAATTCGCCTCGATTTAGAATCAGACTTTAAAAAATCCAAATTTCCCACTGACTCTCTCAGGCGTCTGTGTTGTCGAGTTAGATTTAACTCTACATCCTTTTTCTATCTCCCACACTTAGAAATCGTTATATCACTTCTCGCCATCTGTCATGGTAAATGTTTCTTTGATTGATGAACCTTACCAAGTGATCCTTGGGAAGAACTAGGTAAATACCAGATATTCAAACAGTGCAAAAATATATGTCCGTTCATGCCAAGAGTTGGCTTCTGAAGAATCACTAGACGATCGTTACTTCCTCTTTTGTCCGATTACCCGGTCCTTTTAGCATCTCCAAGTTTGACAGACTGCTCCACTCAAAGTAAATATTCTGCTTGTAGGATATCAGATTGTCAAATCGGCTCATCCACGTGGCTTGAAACCAGAGTCAGATCTTCCGATTGAACTGTTGAGACACCGTGCTTCTCCAGCGCAACTTCCGAGTGTCCAGACGATGTGATCTGATCGTCACCAGGTAAGCGACCTGGATTAGTATGGGTGCTTGAGGTTTCTTAGAGTAATCTACTCTAGATGGTGTTAGTTCACTGTGTAAAGAACAACGCCTAAAGATATTTGGAATTGTGCTGACTGATTCCATTCCAGAGTTACATAATGCCATGGTAACAGAAGTCTAGACCTTGCATTAAAGACATACAATCACAGATACGTATGCTCGTTTTGGTCAAGTTCTTAGATACAACTGCAAACGTTCACTTGATATACATAAAAGCATGTCTGTAATTCCAAAAACAGTTTCATTGCTGTTTAGTAGACAACACTACTATACATTGCAACCCCGGTAAGAACATGGCCCCCGATCCACAACATATTTTATCTTCCCTATCTTACGATCGATTGTAAGTAATTACAATAGGTTTTACGATACCCATAGTGAAAGATACGAGCGTTTCAAAAAGCCATCCAAACCTACTGTAACTATTTTAACCTATCGTAAGTTTACCCTTGTGTTGCAGTATATGGAATCCCAGTTTATTAACTATTGTTTATTGACTTTCTAAAAGATTGCAGTGCGATATTCTAGTCCAGTGGTGCAAATTATAAAATGTAAAGGTGTAAGCTGTCCAATTAATACTTCATGACCGATGATTATCTGCGTTACAGCCGGGACGTCCCGATCAACGTTACACGACGTAAAGGGAGTCTACTTTGCAGATGTCGAGGATCAATTTGGACGTCTTCCAGTTCCTAGAAAACGTGCCACAGAGATGACCAATTTGTCCCTTGTTGCCGGTCATCCTTAGTATGGACTGACATAACTAATAGGCACTGACTATTGCATTTATTCTAACACACGCTATATACCAACGGTACACAAAGGTTGATATTCTCCATAATAATACAGCTCATGAAATATACTAGTATGGTGGACTAAAATGTAGGATGTTTATCTTTAGCAAGCATTGAATGGAGTTCACGCGATGTACTACAAATACAAAACGTTCATCTGATATTCGAAATAATAATATTCCTCATCCCACATATAGCCTACTATCATATTATATTTATCACATATCGTTGACCCAGTAGTCTAGCAAGGTTTTACCTTAAAATAAATACATAAATATATTATTTTTGGTGCAAATGCGCAAAACCAAATACAGCCCAGAATACCACTTCTCGTGAGCCTAGGTGGTGTACCGCGGTGTATGTGTATGGGAGGTTTGCCACCAGAAGGGTGAATATGAAATAATGACATGACCTACATTAGAGGGGGAACTAAAAGAGCGATAACTCTGCGGGGTTGTGATACGGTACCACCAAGAATTCGAACGTACTTCAAGCGATCCTACTAATGATGGCATCCCGCGGCTTGGATTAGAAACAGGCTTTGCATAACAGGATATTCCGTGCTGATTGGGACAATCTTTCCAGATGTCATGAAAATATCATTTCCTTAATTTAAGAACTTACACACGTACCGGTACACACTTAGTACTTTTCTATAGAGTTGTTAGTAACCGTCTAATACTAATGGCATTTTAAATATAAGGTGTAAACTGGTGTGTGTGTGTGTGTGTGTGTGTGTGTGTGTGTGTGTGTATGTGTGTGTGTCTGTGTGTGTGTGTGTGTGTGTGTGTGTGTGTGTGTGCGTGTATGTGTGTGTGTGTGTACTAGTATACTGCATCATTGGAGAAGAATATGTATTTTCAGGGAACATTCGATCTATGTTCACAATATTATTCCGACAAAAATTATAAAGAACTACACATTTGTAAAGCCAACATACTAAATTAAACAATTGCCGTTTTATCATCTACTCTAACATAGTGGTATTAGTTCTAATCAAAGTGAAATAAAGACGTATTCGTCTCTCGTAATGAGTAATAAATAAATATATATATATATATATTATACGAGTTATGTTTTTCAATTTATATCGTATTTCTGCTTGGAACTCTATTCAATTGATATTTAGAAAAAAATATACATAGTGATGTATATCCTAAGAAAGAAAAAGGTTGATATCAAACATATCATCTTTATGGTGTGAAACATCGTAAGGGTATCATTTAAACTACTGTATATATTATGCAGTATAAGCTTCACCTTTGCCCGTGTTTGTTTTATCTAGAATTCTTTCTGCTTGGATTGAGTCTAGTCTAATATTCCACATGGCTACGTTATAGTTACACGTCAGCCAAGTTTATTACACCAAATTTCTTGTAAACTTGTCTGACGATGTTTATGGTTTTACAGTGTTTCACTGTATATTTTTTCACTGTATTTCAAGCCATTACTATAAACTAAGAACCGTTATTTCCATAGTGTTTTGTGTTTTAATGACATATTAGAGCAAAGCAATTTTCAATAACGTCCACACGTATTTTAAATTAAATGTTCGTGATGTTTAATTAGTTCATCAGCTGTTCATTGATAGTATGCAGTACTGTGCACATGTTTCTGCGTAACTGTAAAAAACGTACTTATTGTTTCAGCAGTGATTACGTCTGATGAAGTGACTACGTCACACATTTCAGACAAACAGCGATAGAGGTCAGTGTGCTAGTCATTTCATCAAATTGTCTCCTCAGCTATTCAGATATCATCATCAAATGTCAGGAGTGTGATTACCGTCACGACGATCTATTTATACCCACTTGGGGCATGTTCTACCAGACTCTGGGGGCCCTGTTCCAGCAGATGGACGCTCATATTACGGGACAGATGGTCAAGTGGCAATACTGACCTCTCCCAGAGAAGATGTGATGTAATCGCCGACCTCCGTTACACGGAATATCTTCCGGTGAGATTCAGGAAAATCCGAGGAATTTTGAAGTGTTCCCATGGGAAGATACTTAACTCTGACGTTACAAGTCAGGACCCACTGGTCGACCTGATCACACACACAGAGGTGTGAAGATCCCTAGACGTCTGCATAGTGAATTGTTTCAAGAAACCATCCTGCAACCTTGTAAAGTTCAGTGTACATACTATACTCCTAACGTTGGTGTTTCACTGATTAAAGGTTATAGTTTATTTATTATTTTAAAGTATTTTTTTTCTGGTGATTGTGAAATGGATCTATGTCTTATAATGGTGTATGCAATAATAGCTGTTATTGATTTAAGAAATGTTCCCGTGCATATGGTGTCATCCATGTTGGTATTACTAAAAGAGACTTGATGCAAATATAGTGCGAAGTTCAATAGTTAAGTTCATGTAAAAATTATTTCTGTAAATGTAATTATTTCATAACTTATAAATGTAAAAACAGTCGCTGAATAATTGTTAGCAACTGTTTTACGATCTTGGCTTATTCGTGGTGGTAGATGAAATGTCATTTAATCTAAGCTTCATTTATTGTCAAAATCGTATAGTTCATGAGTAATTGGAATTGTATTCGATCAAGTAGTCTTCCATGTACGATATAAATAATAAAAACAACTTTAATACTATTTTTCTGGCTGTTTACAGCTACTTCCGTGAGATTCCATATATGATCCAATTGGTTCCTTTTGTACACGTCTTACAATGTCTGGGTTCGAACCCACGGCACGAAGTGTTGCTACATTGCCACTGGAGATGCATACACACCGTATACGTGCCCGGAATACAAAGACGAGCGAGGAGGATGGTGTGGAATTTCATTTTATTTGTTTGGGATTACATCAGTAGACCTTACTGGCCTTCGAACGTTACAGCGGTACAGCCTGATGTTGTGGGACATCTGGCAGGTGTGAAAGTCTTCACGGATAAAGAGGGAGGAAGTCGTATACAACTTACTACTAGTATTTGAAAACGTCAATATAGGCAAACTGTCCTCATATGAGCAGGCCGAGGGCATTATCCGAAGCATTCATAATACTGACAGAACCATTTCGTTATAGTATTATATATATTATAGGTGGCACGAATATGTCAATCAATAAAATACTACGTTAGCACTTCTGACGATCAAATTCTTATTATTAAATATGGAATATTCCATTTTCTGACGGAACGTAAATTGTATGTAATGCACGTAGATCATATTTTTGGAAATGGCTCGAAATGTGATGGAGGTAAAATTATAGTTAAAACTGGTAGAAATAAAAAGATAATTAAATATACGGCGATGTTTGAAATGTATGGGTTTAGAAACACGTTGCCGCCTCGTTACAGTTCATACAGGATTGATATGATCGTGCACCTGAGGTAGAAATGTCCCCTCATCAGGATACGAGTACTACATTGGTACGATGAAAACACAGAAAACATTAAACACGAGGGATTACAATGTAGAAAGAAAACCAACAAAGTCAAACACCTTCTCATTGACGGCTGTTTCGTAGCAATGTGCAAAACTAGTTCAGCCATTGTTTCGAACGATTTGTTCAAACAGAGCTATCGCCAAAGCACGTTGTGTCCTGCTCGTCAGAATGAGATCGGTAATGGACGTTGTAGGATTGCCCTTCAATACTAATTATACCAGACAGTGAATGCTGCGTCGGAAAATAAATAGTCTGTTCAATAGGACGTTGGTGGATGCCATTGTTCGGGAAAGACAGAAGAGTAAATCCCTCTTTAATTTAATATGCAAGACTGCTTAGAGTTGATGTGATTTCATCCCTTTTCCATAGCCCCAGAACAAGTAGCGCAGGTAAACATTGGACACAATTGCGATATGTTTGGTATTTGAGCGAATATCAAATCTAGCACTGAATCGAACAACAGTGAACGAATTAAAAGCTCCCCGATGCCACCGCGGTAGTAAATCGCTAACGGATTATCCATTAAAATTTCATTTCTCGTTGCGAGAGGCAAGTTTACCTTTGTAATAGCCTGCCCCTTGAGACCTAGATGCTTTGGAATCTCGCGCGGGCACTGGTCACGTGACTGTCCTCCGAGACCTCCATTTTATTTCAAAACCGAAAGCATGTTTACACAGAAAATGGAGCTGGGACTAACTTAGTTTGGATTTCAAAGGCAAATTGTTCCAGCCATTCTGTCGTGTTTTCTATGGGGTATTTATAGCGGTAGATTGACGTTGCTCCCGAACATTTGTTTCAAACGAATCAAACACGGGGGTCGACGCAAATCCTCCGGGAACGAGGCTCCCACTGTCGCAGAGCTTCAAACGTCTATTCGCAAAGAAGTGGGATAATTGAAGTCAAATCAGATAAAACGTTTTACATGTATTCGCTTTGTGCTTTCACCTGCAGTCAACACTGGGCTTACTGAGGGTAAAGGGTGACTAGTTGCGAGTCGAGCGTGGAGATACTATACGTAGCGGAGAGGACATGCACCGAGTGACCTTTCGTAGCAAAATTCGGACCACGTGCCTAGGTAAATAGTTAGGGAATATGTTGAGCTAAATCGAGGGATTGAGCGCCGTTTGTCTCAGTGTGGATTTCTTGCAAGTACATATCGCAGCAGTTGTGTCTCTGTGTTTCTACCTCCCACACATTAGCCGAGTCAGAAGAACACAGAACATAATACACACACAGACGGACATGTGGCAGGCGGACAGTCAGAATGCCAGTCACGGAAATGTCAGATTATGTACATGTTAAATTATGCGTCAAATCCTTCAAAATGAACACCTCTCCCACCCCAATGGTAAGAAAGTCAATGTTTGTTGAATGGTCAATGTGTGCGCCCATAACGGACACACTGAAGAATTTGAGATCTCTTCAAGTTACATACGAGACATATTAATACACAGTGAAGAACACAGTTTGTCAGTAGAACCGTATAGGGGTGTCCCCATAGTTCCTTGACTCCAGTTCACAGGAAGTTACGTCACTAAGTTACCGAGAACATAATATACAAATCACATTGCAGCACTGATACATAGTCGTTTCACAGTTCAGTCCGTAACTTAGCAACCACGTGGATATCTCTTGTAAGGTATGACCCGTGATATGTGTGCGCATCATGATTGCGCATGGCGTCTTTTCACTGTCACCATGCTTCGGACATTTCCGGGTGATGATGATTCATAGACGGGGTAAGTGATTGGCTGAACGGTGTTCCAGGAATTGAGCGGGGAATGAACGACCCATCCGGTCCGTGAACCATGGGCTCTGGGGTGGAGGGTGGAGGAAGAATATCTCCTGGCAAGAACTGTCCTTCCGGTCCCATTCCTGAAACAGACACAAAGCCATGAGTTATGGTAGCAAACACTAACAACGTATGAAACGTAACACTAACAACATATGAAGCGTAACACTAACATCATATGAAACGTAACAGGACACGGCTAACAACAGACATGATGGTATTTGAATATTCCTACGGTAATGCTCAGATTGGCAATGACAGACGGATAGCGACAAGACGAGTCATTAAACTCTCTATCCTTCCCATCATCGTGGTTCGTTTGCTACACCTCATATAAAGATATGCAGCCCAATAAACGTCACTCCATTAACATTATTGCTTGACAAATATTTATCTTAGTAGCGTGATAAGGATGCTACAACACAATGCCATCAAAACACGGGCTTCTTACTGATTTATGGACAAACATGTTTACTAAAGCAAACGTTTTAAACATGCAAAAAGGAAACAGTTCGTTTCTGCCTGATCGTATCGCTGTGAAACACACGTACATGTAGTCGAGGCAATAAAAGAAGCATATTAAATTTTCCTTTGGTCGTTTGTTTATCATCATTTCTCTACAAAAATCTTACAGCTGTCAACGCTCAGAGAATGGTTGTCGACACGATGCTAGCATTTCCTGATGATAAATCGTACTGACGGCATAGGCGTCATAGAAAATATCAGAAAGAGATTGTTGAGAGTTTATAATCCCCAAACTCTTGGGAAACGCTTCCAATTCGATATCTACAACAGACAAAGTGCTAGTTTTTGTACGGCTGGTATGTGGTGGTGACTTCGGAAGATAAGATCTATTCTGGGGGCTCCGGGATCCTCCCCTTCGCCACGCAGCGTCCATATGTATCTAATTAGGCAACGATAAACCGTCCCGATGAAATCAAAGGATCGTGATTCAGTCAAAGAAAGTCCGAGTCAAAACAAATCTAGTGTGGCTTCGCGGAACAGTTGGCTCGCCGGTTCACGATGGGAGACAGGGAGGTAAATCTAACACATGCCACAAGCTTTTATGTTGTCAGACCTGAAAAACTGTGGAGAGGCAAGAGCCGTAAAAAACATTTATGACATGGAATGTTACACCGCGGGCTCGGGATGGCAGTCGAGGTATTGGCAGCTTCCTTGATGCATAGCCATCTAGCTCCAGTCCAGAGCCAAACGGACATTTATCAATTTTAAAGCCCGTATCTAGATTCATAGCGTAGAGAACAGGGAAATTCGCGAAAAGTTTGCCCGATTCCCGTGTTAAACATTCTCTTTCCTGGCAGTTTATGATCCTTGAGAGACACTCGAGACCAACAACGGGTTCTGCCGACTGACAGAACGTGCCTCTCTTTGCCTCTTTTGACATAAATGGCCAGAGAACGGCCGTAAAGATGTGCCGGTGGCTTTCAAACGAGATGGAACGATATAGGAATGGTAGAGAAATAACGAGGAGTTCTGAACACGAGCTCGTTTTTGGTAGTCGTAAGTGTAGTGTAACTGTACATGGAGTCGCTGTGCTCTTACTTTAATACAGTAGTCTTACTTTAGCTTAATAGATGGTGTCCCAATTATACCGTATAGATGTTAAATGTAGAGGCGTGAGATGATGATGATGATGTAGTAGTAGTAGTAGTAGTAGTAGCAGCAGCAGTAGTAGTAGTAGTAGTAGTAGTAGTAGTAGTAGTAGTAGTAGT
>JAVCKZ010054582.1:0-10184 GCA_034780755.1 Lepetodrilus elevatus | reverse complement strand
TTACATTCTGGTCTATTCTGCCAATTCAGTAAAAGTCTTACATTCTGGTCTATTCTGCCAATTCAGTAAAAGTCTTACATTCTAGTCTATTCTGCCAATTCAGTGAAAGTCTTACATTCTAGTCTATTCTGCCAATACAGTAAAAGTCTCCTTCTTCCAGGAATCAATAACTCAAGCTCACATTTGCACGTGGCCTCACATTTTTTTAACATTCATACAGGGAAATACATGTATTAGAACGCACCAATAGCTTCATAAAAAGAAGAGTTCCTTGTTAACGAGAGCGTTCTTGAGTGTTTGGCCACCACGCTGTTTTACTCTCACGACTAGACGCGACCTCATGCTAGCTGGAGCTCCCGAGCGCTGCACTCTTGGACATGTCTCGCCGGTTCCAGTGGCACATCTGTTCGTGGTATTGCAGTCAAGATGAAACGCCAAGTAAATTTGAGGATGGAAACTGAACATGTCGAATTAGACACTGATGTTCTTTCTGGTGTTCATTAGCGTCCCGTCGGAAGAATTGCTGAAGATGAGGTAACACAAGTGCTGCAGACGATGCCTCGCTAGTCATATGTTTGCTCTATTTTAATCAAATAATATAAAATTTCGAACCAGACATACAACTCAAATGCTTATCATTCTGCCATTGACATTTCCTTATAATTCATGATATGTTGAACATATGTCATGCCATATAAGGATATCTTCATCGGGGTTTAACTATGAGGTTTAGCTACAAGATTGCCTGTTCTGCATTCATTTGATGATGTTGAAATATAATAGTTGACCTCATCACGGATGCATCTGGCCCGGAGATTACGAAACCTTTTAATACGATTTAATGGTTTTGTTCACGAATCACCACATTAAATTTGAGCCTGAGTATGAAATCGTACTTAAAACATTTCGTATTCTCGGGGTCATGTATGAATGGAATCGATAATATCAATTATTTTATGTAAATAGTATTGAGAAGAAAACATATAAAACTAGAAAGAATGTCAAGAGAGATAAATCTAAGTTAAATATTTTTCGATAATAAATTTCACATATTTTCATTAAATGTATATTTTCATCTAGTATGGCCTTTCGTCAGAATTCTATTTATTAATTTAATATATGTAATATGTCATTTATTAACGATAATTTAATTTAATATAATTATATATGTCTCCGTTTCGTCCCATTGAATTCGCCGTTTTGGTCCCTTTGTGAAACGTGACCTTGTTTCATATGCTGAACAAAATTTGGAGGTGTAGAAAGAACTATAGTCTATACAGATGTGTCTTAGAGCATTATTGTGTTCATGCAATTGGTTTATCTGTATCAGTAGTAACTCGTGGGTCGAATCCTAATATATATTACTGAAAACTTGCTAAGGATCGTACCATTTTTGCAGGAAATAACAATACCACCTTTAATATAATATAATACCACCCTTAATAGTGATCCCTAGCAAATTTTGAGTAGTATTTTACGCAGTCAATGGTGGTATTCCATTGACAGTCTTGAACGCACATTCTGGACAGGGGGCTGCTCCTTTCTAGCTGTTCTGTCTGTACTTTCTGTCTGTACTTACACTGTGCGGTGTTGATCCTTGGTAACTGCGCATGCGTCGGACAGAAAGTATAGACAGAACAGCTAAAAAGTAGCAGCCCCCTGTCCAGAATGTGCGTCCAAGACTGTCAATGGAACACCACCGATGTTTCCCCATCCAGCTTAGTTTATAACATATTTTATTCACAATAGAATGGAATTGGGTACAAGTTATGCCAACTTAGGAGAAAACCCGCTCCTGAGTATTTACATCCCCATCCAGCTTTGACACCTCGCCTTGACATGCCTCAAATGTTATGTGAACTCGCAGAAAACCCCAACCAATAATCTGTGTGGCAATGCCTGAGGCACGTGTATGATCTACATGCATGGTAGCAAGGACTACTGGGACCAACTGGTCTCCTTGCATTACACTAACTATATGAGACATGCAACAAGAAAAGTATATCGCAGACTTGACGGTGATAGGAAGGTCAAACTCTTGTGTTCAGCTCCTCCAAACAAATAAACTTGCCATCACGAAATAGCTGTCTATAGACTGTGAAATGAGCGATCATGTTGTGTATAACAATTATTGATCATGTGTCTATAGACATGTTCGTGTTTGATGTCCCTGTGATATAGTAAATACGGCTGGCGATCACCAACACGATACCAAGACACGATGAATATTCCGGCAAGAGCAGACAACTCTAGCCCAGAGTCATAGCTGTAAGAGAATCTTCCACTGAGAGAACAGCACTGGCTTCGTGGCGTCCACTTTCATGTCGGAGTACAGAGTTTCTCTGGAGAGTGTCTTGAAAGAATCGACTATCCACATATTAGCCAATCAGATGTCTCTTAGGACTGTCTGACATTTTGTATTAACTATTTGAAGGGACGTGAGTTCTGATGTGGAGCTGTTGGCCAAGGAGTAGTCCCTTTGAAAGGATGGTTTAAACGTCTTGTCTACATCCCCCGTCTCCTCATCGCCTCCAACTCTGGAAGTGACCCGACGGAAGCCGACAACTTAATCAAAACTGACATATGACAATCATTATGATATGCTATACATAGCTGCAGTCACGTAACATTTATTACCAACAACAAATGTGTTTAAAGAAATGTTATTTACTTTTGAGAAAATAAATGGTGTAAGTACATAAGGGTCGCCCGATAGTCTATTATGATAATATGAAATATGTATATTATTTACCTTAGTATCGGATACGAATTATAGTAATACATATTTCACTGGAAACATAGTTGATCTTTCCATATATAGCTGGAGTGTGAGTTCACCTGTAAAGTATAATTATATTAAAGTTATGTGGTAGCGCAGTGGTAGACTGTTGGACTTCGGAACCAACGTCCTAGGTTCAAATCCTGCATATTGAAGGTTCACACGTATCCCTCAACGACATTACGTCATGGTGAAACCGTATTTTCTGCCTAAAATTGATGTCTCCCTTTCAAGGAGTAATGTCCCCTGACATTTCGTGGGAAAAAAATATTGGATTCGAGATACACCTAATTTCCTGACTTTCGAGATCTAGACCTCTGGGATGGTAGATACCCAGGGTCGATAACTCCTGCCATCACCTCACACCACCAAGACAGACCGCCATTTTGAATGATGTCTTTTGATCTGGCTGCACTCGAAATTTGGAATAAAGCAAAATAGAGAATCCTATGAACATTAACAAAGGTCCAGTTAGACATGGACTTATATCCTTTCAAACAATGTCTGACACAGTAATTACTTCCCATACATATATAATAACTCATAAACTTTCAAACAACTAATGTGTAGACAGATATTTAGATACACATTTGATTTTCGTTTCACTTTGTGTACAACAATAAAAGCTCATATATACACTACCGACAGAAAATAAGGGAACGCATAATGGTAACACTTTTAGTATAGGCAAATTGAAAGTGCCACCGTTAAACAACCCAATAAGACACGTGCATGCACATAAGATATGGTATTGTCCATGCATTGTCGCACTTTGGTTGAAAATTTGATTACAATTAATTTACTCAGTTTTGAGAAATACCACTTTACATGTTCGTGTTTTAATGTGTTCCGTATAGGAATATCAGTATCGTTCCCTTATTTTCTGACAGTAGTATATAATTGTGCTCGACTTCCTGCTGTCTTTTAGACATATCATACCTCATGCTGGATTTCCTATGCATTTCTTCACTACAAATGTTGCAAGTTTCCTCCTGCTCTAATATCTAAGTGAAAGAATCTTGAAAGGGATGCCAAACCCCAATTTATAAAATAATAAAATATCCTTCCTTTGTAGGAGACCAGCTGCTTGAGATCAACCACCGGCGCCTGAAGGATCTGACCTACACCGAGGTCGTCGACCTCCTCCAGCGAGCTCCCAACACCTGTCCACTTCTGGTCCGGAGAGTCCAGACCTCGCCCAGAGCTGCTCAACTGTCCCACGTCAGTCCGGCGTCTCACGACCGTGCACTGGACAGTGACACACTGGATAGCGAGACACTGGACAGTGAGACTGTCCCAACTGGTGATGTTGTCAGCCAGATGTCTGAAGATTTGAAACTGGACCTTGGAGAATTACTTTCCGACTCTGAGGAGAGAGAGGATCCATATTGGTTTGTTTCCTATGGTGAGTACATTTTCAAACTTTTGTTAAAGTATGATTATACAACAGACAAGTCAGCTTATTTTTATATTTTATTATCCTCCAGTTCATACTTCTAAACATACTCGTCACGTATCGGTGAAAGATTCTCGCTGCGATATAAAGCACTAATTCAGTCCAAATAAAATACTTAATGTACGGTCACCAAGATACCAGTCTAAAATTGGTGGACACCAATTCACAAATTGTATTTTTTAATATACAAATATTTAGACCAAATTTGTGACATGCCTATCTTATTCATCCCAAGTAATAGTCACTGACTGAGCTAATACATAACACTGTTTGACTTAACATTTCACCAGGTCCCAAGATTACGAAATTCCCATATAAAATTTGCTCCCGAGCATGGAATCGTACGCAAAAGGTTTTGTAATCTTGGGGTCCAGGCCTAATAGCTTGGTACAACAACGCTATCCCTGTGTTTCAGGCGTGGTGTACGAGGCCAGTCTAGTCAAGGGCGTGAGCGGTCTGGGATTCAGCTTCCAGGGTGGGAGCGACCTTCACCCCCACCGCCCTAAGCTCTGCATACCTCGCATCAAGCAGTTGTTTCTCATCGGTCCAGCGGCTGACAGCGGTCAGATTCAGTCCGGAGACGTTATATTGTCCGTTAACGGACACTCACTCAGACATCTGTCTCGAACTGTGAGTCCATTGTTAAGTGTACCCTCGATATAACACTGACTTTGGGGTTCATTATTTTTATGTTTATAGTTCGTGCCGATTTTTAAGTTTCTAGTTTCTGCAGGGCTTCTTGAGGGTTTCCTGGTTTCTATGGTCATTTAAATTTTTAGGTTCATGAAGTTCATTTCAATAGTTTTTAGATTCATGAAGTTCATTTCAATAGTTTTTTGTTGTTGGTTTTTTAACTTTGTATTGATCATTTTGATATTATCGTTTCTGCATGTAATTTTTGAAAATTTGATGTTCTATATTTCAGGCAATCATGCAATCGATGAGGTCTTCAACTAATGTCACGTTGAAAATGTGCAGGCCCAGAGACGGCGACTTGCCACCAATCTTGTGTACAGTAAGTGTGTGACATGATAGAAACTTGTAGTAATAGGTACACGTATAGTATGCATCATTGCATTCTGTAACATTAACAGTTTTCTAATAGTTTTCTTTTTCGTTGTATTAGTTAAAGCACTACAAGTTCACAGGCATTGTATTCTTGTATATCGTCATGTATGAATGAAATATTCTCACTACGATGAAAACATTAGTATACTAATGAAAAGAGGAGATAATCAAAATCTCCTTTAATTCAACTTTTGTAAATTGTTTAGCAGATTGAATTTAATGTCAATATTAAGGAAATTGGGAATGTCAACTTAATAGTGCATCAAATAGCAGCTAGGGTTTTATACTCCCCAGGGAGTTGAGAAGTTGAAATGAGTAAACACGGATCCGAGGGTAATAATGTAGCTCTATGAACATGTTTTCGGGTATCAATTTGGTGCAATGTAAGTGTGCACATTATTAATGTGTTATAAAGAGATTTTCAATTTTATTCAATTCACCAGGGTAGCGAAGTGTCGTTGGATTCGCTGATCAAAACGACGGCGTACTACGACCGTGACGGCAAGCCTCTCTTTGACTTGTCCGACTCTGACGACGAGGGCAACACTCCGCGGCCACGGATGATCCGGAACAATCCGTTCTCCGGCGCCGGTAGCAACAGTGACA
Source organism: Lepetodrilus elevatus (assembly GCA_034780755.1). Classification (NCBI taxonomy): domain Eukaryota; kingdom Metazoa; phylum Mollusca; class Gastropoda; order Lepetellida; family Lepetodrilidae; genus Lepetodrilus; species Lepetodrilus elevatus. Next base: position 4,275 of record JAVCKZ010054582.1, on the reverse strand, counting down.
CCGATCACTCAGACAACTCCGACGGAGAGCACGGAACTAACAACATCGACGACGACAATGTTCAACACAGAGAACATTCTCGAGAAACAAAGGATGACTTGATGAAATATCGGATTCAAGATTTGAACAAATCTCTGGAAGGGCAAGTAAATCTTGGCGTGAAAACTAAAGAACGTGATATTGAGGCTGATGGTGCTTCAGTGAAATGTCCCGATGAGCATGTGACGGATATCTCTGTGAGTTCTGAATCCAAGGAAAACCCTTCTACTATACAGGTGAGTCGTACTAGAATGTATTGAAATCTTACTTATTAGCATTATTATTTTAATTATTATTTCCTAAATATTTTAAGTTTCCAAAAGAAAGAAACTTACAAATTCTAGAGATCATAGATTTCTACAATGGGAATATTAATTGAAAAAAAAACTAAAAGAAAAATGCAATTTGTTTAACCACCTCAGTGTTGAATGAAAGAAAACATGCCCTAATGAGCAGCAGTGGTGATTAGTTGATGTACAAGTAGTCTTCATGTTAAGGGTTAACTGGATATGTCCTATGTAGTAGTGATTCTGATACAACCAAATAGTATTAGATTATTCATAATGGGGAGACAACCACTGCAATAAAGATTAATGTTGACATTAATGGAAACGCTAATGACTTATGTTTGCGTCATGTCAGACTATCGAGGTGACGCTACAGAAGAGAGATGGCGGAGGTCTGGGGTTCACGATGGCAGGTGGCGCCACTACGAGTGGCGGCTGCTACATCAAGGACATCATCCGCGACCCGGCGCTTTCGGACGGTAGACTCCGAACAGGGGACAGACTTGTCAAGGTGAGCAGGTGTCATAGGAAGTAGTACCCCTGGAAATCATCCCCCTTGTGGGTATATGATCTGGCCCAGAGATTATAAAACGTTTTGAGTCTGGTGTCAAGCTCACGCTTTTTTTTTATGGACATTTGTGAACAAAACTTTGATGTTGAGCATGAAATCGTACTCAAAACGGTTTCGTAATCTTGAGGTCAAATGGAGAAGACTTCCTGATAGTGGACACTTTCGGAATAGTGTGTATGTCATCACAGCATAACTAATGTCAAGAGCATGTTTGTACAGATACACAACCACAATGACTTCTTGCTATTGGCACAACAGGTGAATGACCATGATATGACTGGCATGGACCATTTCGAGGCTGTGACATATCTTCGCAAAACTCCCCACACCGTTACTATCGTGGTCCATCGTGACACGAGTAACGCGGCCCCACACGATGTCACAGCGGGTCCAGGCAGTCGCAATGGTTCTACGACTGTCCCTGATGGGTTGGACAGTGAGAGTGTCGACGCTGACACTCACACACAACCCGCGAGCGATGGCAGGATGGACCAGGCGAGGGATCAGCACCGCGGAGGGAGTGCATCGCCTTCAACCAGACACAACGGACCAGAGGTAAGGAAGACAGAAGCTGAGAGGAGCAGGGCAGGATATTGTGTCCGTTTTATCCAACAGATTTCTGGGCTTGTTTTGTTTTTCCTCTATAGTAAATGCAACAATTTTCCATAGAATTTTTCAATGTATATATTAATAGATTAACTTTAATTATTTTCTGCTTTGGTATAATTTCATTGGGAATAATGTAGATTTCAGGGGTTTAATATGTAACGGGAAACGGGAAAAGAAATTGTTTTCAATCATAGATTTGATTCATTATGAATATTAACATTATTATTATTATTATCATATTTCACAGGCATCTTTATTAGACTTCAACTAGTTTTTAGACTTTATCTTACTAAAAAATGTTTTATACCAATACAGTAGAATTAATTTGTATCCAGAAGGAAATAGATTTTATTACAAATCTCTCAATTGTTGACATTGATCAGTCATGACCTTCACCCCACAGATGCGGGTACATCGGTACGAGATGGTGAAGCCGATGACGGGAGGTCTGGGTTTTAGTCTGGTCACGGGGGAGCGGCACCAGCAGATGGGAGTGTTTGTCAGGACCATGATGCCAGGAGGCACAGCGGCTACAGACGGCAGACTACGAGTGGGAGACAGACTGCTCCAGGTACTCACATTGTCATAATACTCACATTGTCAGTATTCACATGGTTATAGTACTGACATTGTCACAGTACTCACATTGCCATAGTATTCACATTGCCATAGTGCTCCCATTGCCATAGTCCACACACTGTTGGTACTCGCATGGTCATAGTATTCACATTGTCATAGTATTCACATTGTCATTGTACTCACTGTCATAGTATTCACATTGTCATAGTACTCACATTGGCATAGTACTCACATGGTCTTACATACTCACATTGCCATAGTACTCACATTACCATAGTACTGACATTGTTATTGTACTCACATGGTCTTACATACTCACATTGTCATACTCACATTGTCTTACATACTCAAATTGCCATTGAGAGAAAGAGAATCTAACCCCCACATTAAAAAAAATATTAACATTTTAAAATTATACTCACATTGTCATTGTCATAGTATTCACATTGTCATAATACTCACATTGTCATAGTACTCACAATGTCATCATAGTACTCACATAGTCATATTAAATCGGTGCAAATCCTGGAATTTAAAGCTATCACAGAATGTCATGGAAAAGTAATATAATGGAATTTTGTCATTCTACATTTATCGTCGCAAATGGGTAAAGATTCCCAATGCAACGTAAAAACAATCTCACTCACTCATTTTACATTCAAGTACTAGTAGTCATTATACATTGATATTCCAAGAAAAAGGTCATAGCCAAGTTGCTGCATCATTCTTGCACACATTTGTTTTAGTAATATTTCTATCTATTCCAGGTGAACGGTGAATCATTGATTGGAATGAACCACAACAAAGCTGTACTAATCCTCAGGAAAGCTAAACCTGGCAAGATTGTCTTCACAATATCGAGGTCAGTTGTTATTTTGACAACCCTTTTAAGTGCTACAGCAGAATTAGGTACTCATTGGTATAAACAAAAAGTATATAAAAGTTCAACATATAAAAGAATGTTCAACATATAAAAAAAAGTAATTACTATTTTATAATCCTTATTGAAATAAATTAGTAGTAAAACATATTTAACAATATAAATGAACTTTTTTGAAAATGATTATAATAAAAGCTTAAGTTTTGCCAGCGTTCCACAGAAGTATCGTAGTGCCATCAGAGTCCTACTCTATGTTAGCATATGTGAGTTACGACTGTCGTAGCGTTGTGATGGTTCTGTGGACTGGGACCTGGTACTAGCAGATTGCAGCCAATGTTCCTAGTATCACTTAGATTGAAGCTTGTTTGTTCCTTGTCCATATTACAGACTGTTGCACGAGGAGGACACACAAACTGAAATCACAGACGTTCAAGTAGATGACATCAACACAACCAGGTCAGACGTAAACAATCATGACACAGACACCGCAGACGACAATTCTAACAACTCAGCCATTCTCAAAGAGGACACTTCCACGGACAATGAATCGACATCTTCCAGCACTGCCGAACACTTACAAAAAACAGACGCAGAAAATTCAGAAGATCGATCAGCAAACCAAGCGTATAAACTGATTTCAGGCGATTCAGAATTTTCAGATATTCGAAAATTACCTTTGAGTGTTCCAACGGTGATAACAGAGGAATGGATGAGTTCTCTCCCCTTGATGTCAATGGCTGAAGATGACGAAGAAGCCATTTTGTCTTTACTTCAGTCACTGACAGACCAAGTCGAACAGGAAGAGCCGATTGAAGAATTTAAGGTAAGAACAAATCATTTGGAAGGTATAGAAATTATATTGAATAATAAATCGAAAACTAGTTCCTAAATTGGTGGGAATTTTTAAAAATATGTTTTTTGTTCACGTATATTATGACGTCAAGGACAGTGAAACAAGCATGAGGATATGAAATGCCAATACAGCTACAAACCCTCCTGACAATGTGTTTCATGCTTTTTGTTTCAGAATCTGCGACACCTTGAAGCAACTGACGACAGTGATATTGCACAGCTTGATGATAATCGAATGAAAAATCGATACAGGAACGTCTTGCCATGTATGTATACCGCAGTGTAAACTATGCTAATTATTTAATCATTTTAAAATCCCTTATGTAATATTGTTATGACTTGAAGTTAATCATAGCCACGTTTTTCATATTAAATATACACCATATGTGACCCAGCACAGCAAATTCAGTCACTTGTCCCCCAAAAAAATAATTGAGTTATTGTTATAATCAATTTCT
>JAVCKZ010054571.1:0-16855 GCA_034780755.1 Lepetodrilus elevatus | reverse complement strand
TTTCTTTCTTTCTTTCTTTCTTTCTTCTTCTTCTTCTTCTTCTTCTTCTTCTTCTTCTTCTTCTTCATCATCTTTTTCTACTACTACATCGTCTTCGTCTTCTTATCTTGTTCCTCCTCCTCCTCCTCCTCCTCCTTCTACTCGTCCTTATTTTTCTTCTTTTTCATCTTCTTTTTCCTTCTCATCTTCCTCCTCCGTCCCATTTCTTCTTCTTCCTCTTCTTCTTCAACTTCCGCTTCTTCTTCTTTTGCATCTTCCGTGAGAGCGGTTTATTAGTTCCATCTGTCATTGGTGCACTTGAGTAACTTCGTCCCAGGACATCGTTGTAATTACGAATACTCTCGGATCCACCACGAGTCCTATTGCGCTCTCGTAATATATATAATATATAATACCAATTCATTCAGCGTTACTGAGACCTCCATCAGGATTGTCCATGTTACTACTCACATCTTCCTTGCTGACCATGTCTGTTTCGCTGATCTATTGCAAGAGCGCTATATGGTCTGTGTGGATTCGAGAGCTTTATGAAGAGCTGCTCTGGACACGAGTTTCAAGGAATTGAGATATTTTATCAGATGGTGCTACACGGAGTTGACTTAATCGTCCATGGTAGGCATACATTATAATACTGATTGATACAACCCTTGGTATCATTTCTCGAGGCTCTCATGTCTACTACGAGACCATACGGATAAATGGGGATGGCTACTACGAGACCAAAAGGATATATGGTGATCCTGCACTTACGAGAGCGCTATGGTCTCATAGTGGATATGAGAACTTTGAGAAACGATATCCTTCACCATAGAGAAGATATGTGTCCAATCTTCAGCAGTCTAAGGCTTTATAATTATCTAAACCTAAACTTCTCCAAGAGAGAAAAAAAGGATTTTCCGTATCTTTTTCCGTCTCAAGCTTACCACGTCGTGTTTAACATCCGATCATCGTCGTTTGATACGCTCGTGCTACCAACAGCTGAAATAATACGGGCACCTATAATTTCGACATTACCGTTGTCACACCCTGTTGGACTGAAGCGTTTTATTGACCCATAAATTGTCATTATATGTGACCACCAACCCCCCACCCCCAGCCCCCAACCACCACCCCCTTGGCGTGAGTCTCTACCGTATAGAATAAAAGCTGACATTGACGACCCCGGCGTGTAAGGTAGTAACTGTACGCTTTGCTCTGTGAGTATATTAACGTTAATGACAATGGGAGGTACAAAGTGTACGTTGGTATATACCTGACACTAGAAACAATGCCTGTTTGACAGTGTCCCGTGACTTTATATGAGCCTCGCTGGCGGTGCGACTGACATAAGTACTAAGGTAAGCTGCTTGCCAGTATTTCTCCAGTAAGATATCAATGACGGGGTTTTTAAAAAATGTTGTTTATTTTTTAATGAGTTAATAAATGTAGTAATGTATTTGTGTACTCGATTTATTATTAGTGAAATATCGACGGGATTAATTAATGTATGCTTAATATCACGATTGATTTATTCCGTAATATCATTCATATAGTTCTTTCTTAATATTTTTAATGTAGAGTCTATAGGCGTATTTATGTATATTTATTTTAATATTCAGTATAGTATAAAAGTTTAACCAGTAGCAATATTTACACACTCATACACAAATACACACGCGCGTACACACACACACACACACACACACACACACACACACACACACACACACACACATACATACACACACATATTTTTTATTGTGCATGCTCCACTTATCTGCCGTGTACTCGTAATTTGTCCCGTAATATATATATCTAACTGATATACAATGTACTATACTTATTTAAAACTATATTTATCTATTTGATTTGTATTCATAATTGCTACCCCTTAGATGAACATAAATGTCATTCACATTTAAGCATTGTTTCTATTGTTAGACATTAGACAGGTATACTACGGTTATACATATATTAGGTAATCGTATATATGCATAACTATTATGCCTTGTATAACTGGTCTGGTAACTAGACTGATAATAATTAAATGTACAAAGTGTTACACCTTTAAATTTTACATGACATGGTAATACGTGTAACTGATATCGTAACATTATCCATAAGCGATATGCATGCATAGATCTATCTCAGTTTACTTAAACTTTTTATAAGACACTCAGAGAGAATTCATAATATTCCCGGTGTATCCAGTTCAACATTGCGCTACTATGTTTGACAGCATTCTGTATGGACATACATTTGAGACGTGAGTGGGTTATTTTTATTTATTTAGTTTAAACATATTGTAATAATATTAGGAAAGGATTCGCTACAAGTTATGCCAACTTAGGAAAAACCCATGTCATAATTAATTGATCATGAGTGACAGTAATTTTAGTAATTTTGTCTGGATGATATTGTATTGATATTCTATGGGAAAAGTAAACTATAGGTGTTGGATTAATCTTCCTTTTTACTTTGAGTTTATTATCATTCACTGTTCTGATATCAATAGCTAAAGTATGCCACATAACAGACGTGATGCTGAAGGGTTAATGACCGATAGGCTAAGTAGTATCTTACTACGAGTCTACCATATATAATGATGAATAATTGAACAGTTGGCATGGAAACTATATATTAATCGCCACCCATAAAACTTATTTATTTATCAAAATCTTGCATTCCCTTTATTCTTATATTAACTATACCCTAGACACTTCGCCTCATCTAGACTACGATATTTGTTTTAAAAAATCATAACGTCAAAATACGTCGATATAACGTAATATAACGTAAATGTATAACGTATGATATGTATACTGTACAGTAGGCCCATACGTGTTACTACGGTTATAATATAAAGTGAGAAGGGAGTACATAAACATAATAAAACGAGCCTTGTTATATTTGAACGCCTTAACTCTTTCCATGCTGAATGCAACTGGAGATGCCATAAAGAGCAGTAGACCTACTTGTGCCTAATCCAGCGGGCAGAGGGTTAAAGCTCAACATCATCCTCGAAACTTCGGCTATTGTGACTACACATATTTGACGACGGTTAAATGTGGTCATAATGGCCTGTGTTTCGAGGATGTCTGAACATATGCGTAATTACATTTCTTGAGTACATAAAAAGTAACAAAATGTCATTTGTACCAATATTCATTTTAACCATATTTCATGGAATGCATGGAGTAAGATTACATCCGTAGATCCGGTAAAGCCCGGAAGTTCTGTTCGCGCGCGCTATCTGAACATTGTTTGCATATAAATGGACTTGTTATCGTATAATGGTGAATTATTTAGCCACTGGATCCACAATTCATTTTGTATAATGTGTTATGGCTTGAAGTGTGACTGTGCACATGTTTATTTTACATTGTATTTTATGGCCCCGTCACATAGCAACCATATATCCGCGTGTTTGTATCCATCCGCATATCCACTCAAGTCCCCTGTTAGGCTCCTGCTATTATCTGTGAGTTTCCCTGCAATCAATTATCTCATTAAGCCGCCAGGAAATATTACATTGATTGTTGACAAATCTCCATAAAATTATTAAGCCGTGTCGCGGTCATTGTTGTCAGTCAATAAATCCATAGCATTTCTCCTAGAAAAAAAAAAGTTATTTTTCTTTTGTCACAGTCAGTTAACTAGGGTGGTGTTCAGAATATCAATCGCTAGTCAAGCTCTTGTCTGCATTCATTGATGGCTATACATGATTATAGCTCAGCGCAACCAGAGTAGACTATCCTGACTAATATTGAACACGCGTCAACTATATTATATGTAAGGTTATTCTAAAGTTATAAGCATTGTTCCTATACTAATAATGCTAGTCGTATTACCGTTAAGATACAAATAAACTACAAGCGACTTTTGAAAGTCGTAGTATTTGTCTCTTATACCCATGGATACAATATTTCTCTGGCTGTTGGTATGTTGCAACCAGCAGCAGCGACATAATAAGGTAACTGTTTTTGCTTTTCCCCAAATCCCGTAGGCCTACCCTCTTCATAACAGTAGTCACTTGGATGCGTATTCAAAAACCCAAACAATAGTGACCCAGATATTATGTTATATGCATTCCCTTAAAAACACTTCATCTCAAATAGCAATTAAATTTTGCTGTTTAAATATTATGTCATACCGTATGCAGATCAATACAATGACGAAATCTGTACAATGATGTGCGCCACCAAAGTTGAGCTACGAGGTTACCATAATTATTAGCAATTCTGAGAACATCATCGAACTCCACGCTATATGGTGTCTCCGGCCTTACATCCGCCAGATACTTGACGGAGGATGGTGTAGTCATACTGGCCGGTGTTTTGAGGATGTTCTAACATAGACACAAGAAGTTGAGTGGTTAGCACTGCGACTCCAGGCACCAATACTAAATTTCTATTCAATGATTCAATACAACTGCCCTAAAATTGGTATACATTGTGTTGCACATACACGTGCAGGCACACACGCGTACACACACGCATGCCATACATACACACTGCATGCCTACGTTCATCTAATATCCCCATTAACCTATGCGAACAATAGTGGCAGTGTTATCACAAATATGAATCATAGATATAGTTTCACCTCCACTGAGTTCCTTGTCTGTTATTAATACTAGTATTTAGATTTTAATCATAATATAAACTATCCTTCTGATTATTGTATCATGTTTTGTGAAAGCTGCGTACAAAAGAAAACCATAGACTATACGTACTATGAATAACAATTAATAATAATGAAATATTTAAAATAACAAATAATAAGAAGAGAATTATGTACACTTATATAACGCGTCCGTTCGTACGGTCCTATATGTAACAACGGTCCTATATGTAACAACGGTCCTATATGTAACAACGGTCCTATATGTAACACCGGTCCTATATGTAACAACGGTCCTATATGTAACACCGGTCCTATATGTAACACGTCATGTCCATGCTCATGTCAGCTACATTACCCGATCAATGGATCAATGTGCACTCCTTGCATCTCAATGCACTGGGGAGTATCCGCTTCCATTAACCATCACAGGTAAGACTATCTGTTAACTTAAGATCATGTTACAATGTAAATGTGGTCTTTGCCAGCATTCCCTAATAAAATATTAATACATTTTCGAATCGATGTTTATAAACGGCATATAGCTATTTTTCAAAGCATCAAAGATAGTATCTCATTGAGGAAGTCGATGGTTATTGATGAAAACAGTACTCCATCGTGAACTCGCCTGCATGTTCAACCAGCCATCAGTTTGGAATGATGAAGTAGCTATAGCATAGGCAATGGGGTTGATGAGTATACTGTAATACAGTACAAATTGTCCAGGCTTTTGAGTATGTTATAGTTTGATATGAAATGCATTGACACCAATATGTTGTAGATTGACACCCCTATTTCGTAGATTGACACCCCTATTTCGTAGATTGACACCCCTATATTGTGTAGATTGACACCCCTATTTCGTAGATTATCTCGGTAAATACGTCGTGGAATGAAAAATAACACACACAAATATGTTCTTATTTTGTTTGCCCTAAAAAAAAAAGTAATAACAAAATTATATTGCACGAGTAATAACACCGTACGAACACATACTTGTTAAATGTCAGTAAAACCACAAGGTAAATAGTTTCTTATTTTATTTGCCCTAACCAAAATTAAATATTAAAAAATATTGCACCACTAATAACACCGTAAGAACACATAGCTGTTAAATGTCAGTAAAACCACAAGGTAAATTTTCGCTTCGCTTGTCGGAATACTAAATCCACTCTCTAGATCTATATGTCACGCGCAACGGACCACTGCATGTGCACTCATTGATTCAACTCCCTGGGGAGTATTCAACCCAAGCTACCGCTTCAAGTGCTAGGCGGTTATATGACCATCTCATCCTATCAATGGACTGGTAGAAGCAGCAGTGTTGGTTTGCATTACTTTCCCTGCGTATACATATCTGAGGAATGGTTTTATGAGATAAATAATACAATATCATACATAAATAAACTAGATAAACAGATAGGTTTGTTTACGCATATTTGTGTGGCATTATCCTTCACTTAAAGGCATACAATCACGGTTTGTTAACATAAATAATGTATTTATCTGAAAGTATATTCAATTGATTTATCTACACAAAGATATTGAGCAACAAGCTATACATTAAACAAAATAATAATGATAATGATAATGATAATGAACATAATAATAATAATAATTTTAGTTTATTATTTAATTAAGATTGTGAAAATAACAACAAAACTATAGGGGTTATTGAAAATATCATTTATTAATTTTCAGAATATTGATAAAAGTAAAATAGCGTTCAAAATAACAATAGAAACCTTTAAAATATGATTATGTAAATTGAACGTAACGCAATAAAGAAAAGCAATGGACAACCATGCTGAGGTCAAATGCCGAGGTCAATACCCAATGGCCAATTCATAACAATGTAAACTGGGGGGTAGAAGCGTTAAAAATAACTTTTGGGAATATCATAAATTATGCACAAATAATATTTTTTAAACAATTTCCTCTGCTATACAATGATAATAATACGTAAAACAAGCCAATAGGCAATGTATACTATAAGTACTATATAGGCTTTTAAATACTATCCGCATGACTTCTAGATATCATATTAATATCCAGCTTAGTGCTGAAGAGCTGTTCATAGTTACATGTGACGGGAGTCAGATTTATGACTCGCCTAGATATTCAGGTATGTAATACAATTTATACCGTTTGTAATAGACACTGACATTTATAAACGGAGATAGCATGTCATAGCTGATATTTCTAGATAAAGATATCATATTGCAGGTGATATCAAAGTACTTGCCATTCTCCATGATACTACGAGTATCATATTATTTTCAATACTTGGATAACTAGGATGTATTATATTTTTCGATCTCATGATAATAATTGTCTATCACTGTCAACATGTCATGCACACATTAATTCCCTGTTGTGCGTGGAATCCGATATACATGGAGATCCACATTGATAGTCAAATTAAACTGCTAGATCTAATCTCTTAAATTGTACATGTCTGAATACATGATAAGAATTTCTCTCTTTTTTTTATTATTATAACATATATTTTCAGTCTGTAATTCATATTCTTCTCGAAGTCATTAAGCCAAAGAAGAACTGTTCAAGATCATGCCATTAGGTCAGAAACAAGTTGTCCAAACTCAGACATTCCATTAGCTTATAATGAGAGCCTCCAAGATCATGAAGTTCTGGAATCCATGGAACTCTGAAGGGAGGCACTAGAACCTAAATGTAAAACACTGTATAATTAAGACGCAATGTTGTCATATAAGAATAAGCTCTGTATAGATAAGCCCTCAATGTATGTCATTTAAAATGACATTGATATACGTATTAGTTGTACACTGCCTTCAATTCTCTGGAGCGTGTTAACTGGTACTGAAACATAATACTAGTACATTGTACATTGCCCTGTTGCTCAGGGTTCAATGATGTTGGCAATAGTTAGACCATTGTTCTACTCAATGTATCTTACCCCCATGGTTAGCCGCACATACCCGTATATAAAAACTACATACACTTAGCCCAAAGATATATAGCGGGTCAATGAGTATGTTGTGTCATTTGAATCGGACGTACATGTATCTGTTTCCATAAATTGATAGTTCTTACACTGTGAATCTAAATACCCTGATATCTGATATATCCTTCATACGCTGTGTTAATTCACCGTACTAATTTGTACGTAATAATGTGTACATTAATAGTGCGTCAGATCCATGTTCTAAAGCTTGCATGTACTAGTATGTCATTGACATGCACAGAAAACATAATGTGTTGTTTCTTTCAACTACAAAACATTATATCAGTATTTTTCATACACGTTCTCACTCTACCATTGCTATTATATTTGATAGGAGAATGAACTTGTATCCGAAATATACGCGTATGCTGGTCATATATTGTTGCCATACTTCTTGATTTGAAACATTATTGTATATATATTTATAACATACTTACTATTGCATTCAAATTAATGCCTTAAATTACAAGTCATAATTGGATATGAAACCCGATAACAAAATATTAAATAATTTAGTGCAATCGATAAAGATATTACAATTAATCTAAAAATATGAAACTCTTAACAGAATATTTTGCTAAACAGTCAATCGACTGTAAGTCTCATTAATCATTAATCTTATAATACCTATCAGTTCGTAGCTGTCAGCAGTCACAGATAATAAGTATATGCACTGTATACATGTATATAACTAAATACTATCTTTAACGTCCATCTGGATACGAGTGTATAGGAAGATTTCCTGAAGACGATACCAACACTACATCAGAACTATAATGCCATACAATGACGTATATACGTAGGTTATGTATGGTACCTGACTGGGCCCACTTTCACGAAGCTCTCGTATCCTATAGCGAATTGCAGACTGGTCACTCACAGCAAAAAGAAAGAAAATATGTGTCCTGTTCCTGGCCCGAACACCTAACAGGTCATTTAGCTAACGAAATGTTCGTACCGATAGTCTTGCCCTAAATAGAAGAGTTCCTTCTATAAAAACCCATAATCATTGTCAAAGACGTTTCGTGGCAGTTTTCTCGATTTTAAAAGATATTTTACTTTATTTTAAAGTGACACACTAATTTAAGAAATACCTTTTCGTGAAACCAATTCAATTCAATTCAATGTATTACTCTTTTACCACTATCAGTGGTATACGAGACATATACATAAATATTAATACAAAACAAGTATTCAAGATGATGGATGGATGGACCCAATCCTGGTTGGTGAGTAAAGGACGATCGAGCTCGGCTAGTGAGTGGATGGATGACCTAGAACTTGAGAGTATCTAGAATTCGTTCCTACCACATAATACCGAGACAAAAATTCTAAAAACAAGGGTGGTGCCATCCGAAGTTAGACAAGTGGATTAGTTTATAAGAAATGTCTCTAGTATTAATAATGTAGCTTTGAGCATGCTTTCTATCGTGGTTATAGTGTAGCATAAGCTATAGTGGACTTACTAATATTATTTTAATAGTATCTATCTCGCTGAACACTACAGTACCGTGGTCTCGGTGGATACGAGAGCTTCGTTAGAGGGGTGTCCTGGTTATTAGATAGGCCATATGGCAGGGCCCATTTGTAGGTCTATAATGCACGTACACGTATCCATGACCCAATGCATTCAAGACCCCGGTAACATAACCTCAGGGTTCATTATTCATAATAAATCGTTAACCCTGTATAGTTTATTAATCTGGGGTCAATGAATGATTTGCAAAGTTCGTTTTTTTTTAACCAAGTTGTGTCAAATTTTGCGTGTGAAATAAGACGTTTTACGCGGTCCATACTAATATTACTATACGCATATCAACACAACGGTGAAATGGACTATCACATGTACGTTTGACATGCAATACTGTCGTATTGTTCCAATTGCTGAATGACAGGGTGTATGTTTCAAATCACAGGGCTAGGAAATATATCTGTAATCGCAGTTTTGATCAGAATTTATCTGATACGTATGCATGTCACGTGATCAGTTGTATGATTGGTTACGAGTACGTCTGTGTACGTCAAGAATTGGTGCAAGTCTGGTTTTCGGATTTTTGGTCACTTCCAAGTTTCCTGGTAACGTGTGGGATTAAGAAGTATCGCGTGCGGATAGGATTACTTCAGAGCGGACAGGTGGAATTACTGGCGCATAAGATCGGTCGATACAAATACCATTTGGTGTCTGAAAAGTTGAATTAATTATTGAAACTGCCAAACTTCCGCGACGCGATTGTACGGTTCGTGCAGACATTACGTCAGTGAAGTTGGATGGGAATCAAAGAAGTGGAAAAGAAACACACTCGGATTTACACTACTCCAGCGATTTAGTGAAAGGTGGTCGATATCAGTGTCAGAAGGATACATAAATAGGAAATTAATTACATGCTTTGGTTCAATCCGTTATCTTCAACTTTCTGAATATGCAGCCAGAAAAACGTATGGATTGTTATCATATTGGAACAAGGCTGTTTGAAAGTCCAGCTTGAGATACAAAGAATTGTGAACTCTTGGAGACGTCGATCCAACAACGAACGGCGCGTGTGTTCCTCTTGCATATGCATTTTTTATTAGGACGATAATGGGTCCAAAATACTTCCTTTGTATTTAATTCCCAGACGTTTTCTGCTTGGATGCACAATACTGCATTCATCAATATAGTCTAGCCGCATAACTATGGCAATTCCCACAGGTAATAGACTGCGGTATACAGAACTCCTCCGCGAACAATAATACTTCCGCCGCGAGATTGCCAATACATACGCCGAGAAATAATAACACAAGAAAAAAGAATACGAACTGTGCCAATTTCGTGATTGCATTCTGCACGAGACTCGGAGCATGACTGAATGCCAATATCAAAATGTCGGGAATTAGCTAGGAGGTAAAGATTATATAGTGAGATACGAGATTGCCTGCTTTAAGAACGCAATATTAGGGTAGTATAGACAGAGGGACAGTCGGGTTTGGGTTTAACGAATTCCAGAGACACCGAGACAGTGAATTTTCACGTTGGAATTAGTCTGCGGATTAAACATTCTTAAACAGGACTGTGAAGTTTAGTTGTGAAATAGTTATTAATGTGGACAAAGTACTCAAGCTTTTCGCAAAGAGGATAGGATTAGCCTTGACATGTCTGAACTTCCTAATAGGAAATGTCAAAGAAAACTATCTCGAAAAACGCACTTGGTTCCAGACAATTACGTGGCATTACTTGCTTCATTGTGAATGTGGATGCGCTTGCGAAATAAGTTAATTGCGTATGTTAGTGGGTATACCTGTGCGCCACGGTAGGTGATGATTTACTGAAAGGCTGATTAAGAATTCAATGAAGACAATTCATCAGCTATCAGCATGACTCTGACCTCCTACAAATAACGGCTATGCATGTGAACAGATAGATAAGTCCTTCCCGTGGAGCTTCTATACGTTACCCTTCGACAAGACCCCCCGACGCCCCGACCTCTTCACCCCCACAGCGGGAGCTTCTATGCGTTACCCTTCGACAAGACCCCCCGACGCCTTGACCCCTTAACCCCCACAGCGACTACACCCCCACCCTCATGGATCTCCTACCTGACCCACGGGGAGATGTGAAGGTCACCCAATTGCTTCGCATGATCGACCATCATTTCCCGCCGAAGGTAGGTCAAAATCGATGATAAAATATTGGCGTGTATATTTCAGGGGTCCGGATGCCGACCTCCACCCGGTACCCCCGGGCCCAGCCCGTGCCCCTTGACCTCGCGGACATTCACAAGACCCAGAGGAGGGTGGCAGCGCTCATGCAGGCTGGTCGCCCCAAAAAGATGCTTGGGGCGTCCGTGAGTTGATGAATAGTTATGCATTTAAATATTTGCTAACCAGAGTAGCGAAAAATAATTTGGAAAAAAACCCCACATAAATGTACATGTACCATAGTGTGGACTGAACCGGGAAGTAGTGTACATACGATGTTTTGTTATGGTTGCTTGTAATTTATAGTGTCCTAATTCAGAATCTGCAAGATTGCAAACATCATTGGGCAACCTTTTTCACCACCATAAAACGGCGCAAGACAGAACGACTAGACCGCTGCTAGGACGACACCAGCCTCACACCCAAAGTGTAGACTACTTAGTTCCGTTTAGAACTCACTTCATATAGTACCCCTGGCACACATCTTGAGAGAAAGTCCGCAAACAGTTTAGGAGCTATCAATATAAATTTAGAACAACGATAAATTCTATTTCATTGGAGAGAATTTTACAACAAATACATGTGGAAAATTATTTCATTGTTTTGTCGTTTGCGCACGTTTCCCTCTAGATGTGTGCCAGGGTTACCACAGGAAGTTGAGCCTTGAATGGAATTACCTACTTTTGTGGGTGTCAGGATGCCGGTGTCGTCCTAGCAACGGTTTGGTGGTTCTGTTATGTACCTTATTATGGCGGTAAACACAAATTGCCGAATTATGACAGAGTGTCATCATGCAGTTTCTGACTTATGACACCATACAAGCCAAAATACATAGTATACTCTACTTCCCGGTTCAGCCTAAAATCGAGGTTCGGTTGCCCAAGTACTTTCACCATATGCTTTTCTTATTGGCATCATACACTGTAGTTTCCTATCTTTGTGTTATGTCTTTTTATTATTGTCATGTTATATATCGACATGCATAGTCCATGGTACCAATAAGAAACGTCAAAGTGGCAATAGAACATATAAAATAGAGTTACGAAACTTATAATAGTGTAGTCCATGATTAGGTCCCAATTTGAGTAACGTGACATGTTATAAACTATACTATAGTATATTTCAAACCATGCTCATTTTAAATATTTCAATATTACTTTCCATATTAAAATAACACAATCGATATGAGTGTGTGTCTAACCTAGCAAATTGATACCCAAACAATATAGAACATGTATAAAATGATTAATCGATTTATTTTTCCAATCATAACTGACCTAATTCAGTGGATTATTCCAAACAATGCTAATGCGTTTTACCGTATTTCTATACATGTTTGGGATATGTGTTACTGTTCATATTCTCCGAAATAAAGTTATCAGAATAGAGCACGGTATCAATTCCATATACGTACAGTGTACGTGCTAGTGTGGAGCGAGTTGCTATGTGCTCCAATGACACGTCTGGTTGCTATTCCCTACAAGTGTAGTATATATATATAGCCGTCACACAGTGCATAGTACTGTTATCAATATTCATTATCAGCGTTTTACGATTTTGCTCAACGGTTGTCCTGCTAGCGGCAACCGAATATACCTTTAAATATTCTTACGATTGATATACAATTGATTGAAATCTTCAAACATATTAGAACGGTTTTAATCGAAAAAAGAAACCAATCAATATTCCTATTGTAATCTCAACAACGGCGCTATGTGTTTATTTTCCGATGACACACACACAAACATCAGAATAGCCGTTGTGGGTATCCGGTATTATACTCCAAATGTATCATTCTTTGTGGATCTATCAGGTAGTAGGCCTACTAAACAAATATTTACCATAGTTTCACTGTTTGTATTTGTATTGATTTAACATCAAAATATTACTCTGAAATAGTGTAACCTTTGTTCTATAAATTTTAAGTTCAAGCCACCAAATAAAATATATTGTTTACAGTATACTTGTATATTGAATGCAAAGTTTACACTATTAGTGCTTCGAGCATGCATTTGCATGATGTCATGCAAAGTGGGTCACGTAAACCAATCTGATTGTCAGAATCACCGTGTAGATGTATTTATTCTACCATGGATGTACCATTTTACATATGATCCACTATTGTAGACATATTATTATGAATGTTATCCTATGTTTCAGAGTTCATGGAAGCGCATCCCGCACAGCTATTGTTACGTGTGCAGCAAGCTAGATCCGGACGGGCGATTCATGGGCAACCCGTACAAGTACATCTTCGGGAGAGGATACCTTCAGCGGTGTGAGCACATACCCCCGGCCCCCCACCCGACAATCCTGGGAGACAGCCGCCCCAATTCCGTGTCTTCATCCGACGACGGGAAGTACTTCGACACGCGGAT
Source organism: Lepetodrilus elevatus (assembly GCA_034780755.1). Taxonomy (NCBI): domain Eukaryota; kingdom Metazoa; phylum Mollusca; class Gastropoda; order Lepetellida; family Lepetodrilidae; genus Lepetodrilus; species Lepetodrilus elevatus. The sequence continues at coordinate 3,214 of JAVCKZ010054571.1, read as the reverse complement.
CCTTAACAGTGACTCCTTGCCCGGGGACAACTCCACCCGCTTCCGGATACCTCCGGTCTTTGACAAAGACCTAAGAAGCAGAGCAGGGCGAGTTCTTCCTTTGGTCAGCGAGAACACTTTCCAGTCAACTAATCCCCAACGGTCTGAATCAAATAGAAATTACGGTGAATACAATAGACAAGGAGATGCTACTCGGTTTAGTCTCCCAAGTCTGCCGAATGGAAAACAACCGGCTCTGGTCTCGAGGAACAGCTATCAAGGAAATAACGAGAAGTCCGTGGTGAGATCTCGTGAAATGGACGAGACTTCGAGTCGCGGAGATTCGTTCGCCGTGGATCATAGAAGTCACTATGACAGCGAGAACAGCATGGGCGGGAGGATGAGGGTGGACCAGAAGGGCAGGAGGCTTCCTCCTCTGAACAAGGCAGGGTTTGCTCAGCGACCAGCAGGAACGGAACAGTGGGCGGACGAGGAAGAGGCAGAAGGGGTCATGAAATACCAGCACAGAAAGAAGGAAGATCGGATTGGGATGTCCAGACCTTCAGACTCTTTTGACGACTCTAAATATCAAAGATCATCCAATTCTAAAGAACTCTTTGGTGCCAATGGAAGCAGGGATTATATGGACTCTCCTTCGGGGTCGGCTCGTTTATCCGGAGGGTCGCCTCAGTATTCCAGAGGGACGCCTGAATCTTCTCCAGATTTCGTGTTCTCCAGGATGAAGTCGGCCAGCTGGTGTGAATGCCCGGATGTAGAAGTGGGGTCTCTTCGATGCAGGGAATGCTTCAGAACAGGCGGACACGAAAAATGGTGCGTTTCCAAATTAGGAATTTGTCCGAAATGCAACAAGCCGGTGAGAAGGAAGCACAGCCGCGATCGGCTACGACGGCAAGGGACGTTTTCGCCCGTGGCGGCTAGAAACCCGACGGATCTGTCAGTCGAATCGAGCTGGCACAATCGTGAAGAATGTTCCAGCAGACGACAAGAGGACCACAAAGTCCGTTTCCACGACAGCGAAAGTAATTCTTTCGTCAAGGAAAAGAATAAGAAACGCGGAGGGATATTGAAACACGACACAGAAGAAAGCAGATTCGAATTCGCGGAGGAAATTGACGTAGCGAAAAGACTCAAGAGAGCGGAAGCCAGCGTCAATGCGGCTGTGCCACGTGTTAACCCTAACGTCCACAAGCGAGCGTATCTGATGGCGTTGGCTGACGCCAGACTTAGAAAACTGACCAAAGACCCGTTGTCGTTAGAAAGTGCTTTCAGGCGGAGATACTTTTCGTATTTCCCGCTGTATAAACGCCCCGGATTCAAAGCCACAGCGGAAATAGGAATCAGAACAGAGGAAGACATGAGGCGAGGCAAGAAACTGAAGATAAAGAAGGGCATGAAACATATCTTTGGTGATATCGACCTGGCGGACTATTACCCGAAAACAAAGAGAATGCCAAAGGAAAGCAAAGTAGCTGCTTAAATATATAACTCATCCTCTAGAACAGTGTGCGCATAGAATGCATCCTTGCATAACAACAGTCACTGAATCCGAGTCTATAGAGGCTGACGTTACCTGTTTTCGACATGTTTTGACTTGTATTTATGCTGTGTTTTGTTTGTTTGCCAAAGTAACGTTGAATTGTTCTATTAACAGCAGAGATTTATTTTAATAAGGTAAATACTGCTGATGTTATTCAATGCAAAGTATGACATATTTGCTATTACGTGAATCTGATATGCATAAATCTAACTAAAACTGATAAACAAACATGACTTATTGTCCGTTGATTATGAGAATCTCTATTGTGGACTTTCTTTTCTTTTTAAATCAACTGAATAGAGCCATTTTCAAGATTATAGTTTTTGTATGATGCAGCTTTTGTTAGGAAGATACCTGCAACATAGTATGTCAGTCAACCTCAGGCGGGTATCCCGGCTGATACTGACGAACAAAGGATGGTAACTTCACTGCGACAGTATACATTGCGTTGGAAAGATAACGGAGAGAAGAGAGGGTGAGGGTAGACGGCTGCTAGTTCTACGCAATCTTTTCCATGCTGTAGGGTACTACCGGTACCTACATTATTGGACCACGAGTTACCTGTCCATTTGATGCACCTTCTCGATGCTTACGTATACTTGTTCATATCATTTGACACACCTATATAGTCCGCGTCCAGAATCACACACATATATGCCTGATTACTGTAAACTCGGTAATATGAATATACCTGTGTTAGATTCCAATAACTGCTCTCATTTAGCATGGACAAAATGGGCCATCATCTAGAACACAGGTTCCCATCCTACTTATACATATATACGTAGCGTAGTAAAGAATAGCCACTGTGAGGTTGAGTTTAGAGGATGACGTATAGCTCAATAAGCTTTATAGTTGTGTTGGCAATATTACAATCAGAATGTCAGAATGGAAGTTACTATTATACGTGCGCTTCACATATTTCCAACCATGCTTGTTCAATGTCCTCAGAAGACACAGACCGGAAATAGCTCTAGAAACATGCGAAACTATAAGACTTGCCCGGGATGTGGTGAGCTTATATTCTTAGGGTGTGTTACTACTACTGAACAAGTCATGAAAAATAAATTATCAACCGTGGTAATACTATAGTATACACATTTATGTATTCATATGAGACCCAATAACGTTCGATGCACTACTATAGACCTATGCGTATCGGCAGTGTTTCCTCGACAACTCCAGATGTGTCCGTACCTTTTCATTATAGAAGTTATGATTCGCAATCTACATGTTAGTTATTTGAAAAATAATACTTTGATTTCGTGAACTCACTGCGAGGGCCGGGGGTTTCGCGAAATCCCTAAAATGTCCAGTGATTTCGCGAAATCACTGATATTTACTGATGCCCATTGTACAGTTTTACCAGTATGGAGATACTTAGCATACAGTCATATACTCGCTTCTCTACCTCCACATACCTTTTCGCCGCTGTAGGATAGTTAAAATGCCATTGCAGTTTACACTTCCTGTATAACCCGAATACAATACTGTAAAATGATACTAAAATCTCAGTTTCCTATCGTTGACTGACTAATAGTGGAGCTGCTTGCTGAAATTGATGTTCACTTCTGGGTTTTTTTTATTTGTTTTTTTTTGTAATGGGGTTTAAAGTCGCTTTCTAGAATCTTTCACTAATATCACGACTTGTCAGTTTAGGGCAGGAGGAAACCTGCA